>VSMD01013221.1:0-88597 GCA_008750895.1 Mirza zaza | reverse complement strand
AATCAGCATTGGCTACTCAAGTAGCAATATCTAGTTCTAATATCAGTACAGTGAAGCTTCTCTACCATGACTGCATTGTTACCTAAGTTGATGTATATTTTGAAATGAACTTTTCAATTCAAATTGTGCTAACAAAACTCTTCCAGTGAATTATATGCATCTACTCTTGAAACACCCAGAAAATAAGCCTAATAATTTTATGCTAATCTATTAAGATAGATATTAAATATTTGCATGTAGAGCATGAAGACAATCAAGCATAATCAGGCTTTTAAACAAATCATTTTGAGTAGAGAAAAAAATTATGAGCTTACAGTACCATTAGATATTCCTTTAGCATTCTTTGCCTAGTGTTTTTACTGATAATGTTTCATTAACTTGGCAAGACTAAGCTGAGAGTATATAAAAAAAGGGAGTGTTATCCAAGAGATTTAGGTGTACAATAAAAGATGATCTACAATAATTTATAAAGGTTCTCAAAGATAATTAGAAATAGCAAAGAATAGAACAGAACAGAAATGTTATACCTTTCATAAAATGTATGACTGCATAATGAGTTACTAAGAAATGAAGGATTCACATATCAAAGATCGTACTTTCAGGAATCAGTTCTACCATATGTTCCTAGAGAAATGTGGATAAAGTTGTAGAGTAGGAACAGGTAGTTGGACAGGTATGTAGCATCAGGAGGCTTTATTTGTGCAGTGCCTTCTTTTTTAAAATAATAACTAGAGTGTTGATTTCAGAGGGTCATTGGATTTGGCCATGGTCTTTCAGTTTTGTTAATTATGTGCTCAGAGTAATGCACATTTTTATCTATAGGCGGCAGACCTTTTAAAAATCAACTTCAATCATATTCAGTATTTTATTTTGGTGTCTTTTTTTTTTTAGCTGCCATCCACATTAAAATGTAAGTGTGCGCTGTTCAGAGTTCTCACTAATGTTGCACAATTTAGATGATAGATTTGTCAACAAAGTGGCTCATTCTCAAAGGCCAGTGAACCCTGTCGGGATAAATGCCTTAAAAATTGTATATTGCAGGGTAATCTTTAATTATACAGAACTCACTTGACAATTTACAGTATATTGGGATTATTTGCCTTTTTCAAGCAATAAAGCATTTTACTTTTTAGATTAGGGTGACTGAGGGAAAAAAAGTGATTGGATTTGATAAATAGTTAAAGCAAAGAGCTTGCTTATTTGCAAGTAAAAGAGAAAGGTGACCATAAGGCATGCACAAATGACAACCACTTAGAATCACAAATTATTAACTGGCTAAATGGTTAAAGCAAATAACTATAAATGCAGTGACATTTTGAAAGAATGTTAATACAAAAGGAGATAAGCAAAACAAAAAATACTGCCACCATGGTACTACTAACCACTAACCTCAATTTACCTCCACGAAAATCTTAGATTTATATATAATACCTATGTGACGTTCTCTGTCTTAGTCACGTAGTTTTCGGTCAAATCAGTATATAATCTGATGTTCAACTAAGCCTTTTTGTGGGTATTGTTGATTTGCTGGAAAGGATGTTTTAACAGGGAGTATTTCAAAATGTGTATAAATAAAATATCCATAATTTTATAGTTCTGGAAACAATTTATTTCTATTCAATCTAATATCCTACTGTGCCTAATATCCTTTATCACATTTCTTAGAAAAAGAATACTGGAAAGAATAAACGCTTATTTTGTTATCCTATTAGTCTTCATTTCCAATGTGGGAAATTCTTCACGAGCATCTTAAATTATGTTATCTAATTTTGAAAGATGTCTCGGTTTAATTTATGCTATTTGCAACCATATATCTCTCTCCTAAAACATAAAACACCACTGAAGAAACAAATAAAACCTACATCAACTATTTGCTGTATTATCTTAACATTTACTTATTATAAAGTATATCCATGGAATACATGCAGTTTAACAAATGGTAAGAGAGCACACACCCACATAACTACCACACAGGACATTGCTGGTACCCTCGCTTGGATCAGAAGAGTTCCCTAAATTCTCCCTCCCTTCAGTTCAAACTCTTTCCTCCTTCCTAGAGTTCAGCACTCCCTGGCTTTTACAGAAGTACTTCCTTGCTTTTCTTTATAGTTTTACTATCTACAAGGCATTCCTAAACAATGTAATTTAGTTTGCCTGGAATCACCCTACATGTATTCTGATGTGTCTTGATTTTTCCAGCCAATATTAATTAGAGCACTAAGATTCTTCCATTTTTATCACTTCGTGTTTCATTGTATGACGGTTCTCTAAATTTCCAACTGATGGCAACTGAGTTGTTTCCGGTTTTTTGGCAAATAGAAATATTTCTCCTGTGAACCTTCTCATACATGTCTTCTGATATACATATGCACATATTTCTCTAGGATGTTTATCTAGAATTCCTGCTGCTTGTGCAGGGGCTATAAATTTCAACTTTACCAGGTACTATATTCAAAAGTGTTTGTTCTAATTTGCACCCAGCACTGTATGAGGGTTGCTGCTGCTTTGTGTTTTTGCCAATGCTTGAATTGCTAGATATTTTAGTTTGCGCTGTTCTGGATGGATCTCACTATTGGTTTAATTTGTATTTCTTTGATTACTACTGAGATTAAGCACTTTTTCATATGTTGGACATTTAGACATATTGGACATTTTTGTTTCTTCTTTTGCCTATTTTTCTGTTTGATTATGTGAATTTTTACATTTATTTGTAGTTTTAAAAAGTCTGTTCTGAATACCGACTTTATCAATGATATTTTGTACATTTATTCTGTCACTCTATATCCTGTCTTTTCACTCTTTTTCTGATACTTTCTGATAAACAAAACAATAACTTCTGATGTGTGCTTTTCTTGGCTTAAGGAATCCTTCTGTATTTCCAGATCATATTCCCAGGTTATTCTTTTAGAGTCTCTAATAGGACACTTTTTCTTCTGCCTCTTACACTTAGGCTTTGAACAATTGATTTTTGTGCATGATGTGAGGTAGAGATCCAATTTCATTTTTTACATAGAAAATCAATTTTCATAGTATACATGTATTAAAAATTTTATTTCTCTATTGTTTTGAAGTAAGTACCACTCTTACTATAAATAAAGTGTCCGTATTTGTAAGCGTTTGTTTCTAGGCTGTTTATTTTCTCTCATTTGTCTACTTGTCTACCCTTGCAGTAATGCCACACTTTCTGAATTAATAGAGCTTTATAATATCTCTAGGGCAAGTCCTCCTGCCCATTTCTCTCTTTTAAAAAGTGTTTTGACTATTCTTTGCCTTTTTCATTTTAGAATCAACTAGTTACGTTTCACACACACACATAAACACACACACAAAGCTATACGAAAAGATAACAAGAAATAAAAGCAAAACAATCAGTTGGCATTTTGATTGTGATTACATCGTACTTATAAATCAATTTGGGAGTAAGGGACTGCTTTACAATGTTGATCCTTTCAGTCCATGAGCATGGTATATCTCATCATTTATTTTGACCTTTGAAAATATTACTTAGTAAAGTTTCACAATTTTCCTCAGAGAGATACTGCCTATTGCTTACATCCCTTATTACTGGAAACTAGATAAAAATTGATGCTGACACATAAAAATACAGTTGATTTCTGTATATTATATTGTATGTATCAGCCTGGCAAAACTCTTATTAACTCCTATCATCTGCCAATAATGATAGTTGGTTGTGTCTTTTTCAATCCTATTAACTTTATTTCTTTATCTTGCTTTTACCTAGCATTGGCTAGGATTACTAGAAAAATTCTGTATAGCAATGGTGATAGCAAATATCCTTGTCTTGTTCTTGAAAAAATATTCTTAATCTAAAATAAGAAAAAGAAGGAAAAGAACAAGAAGGAAAGCTTTCAACATTTTACTACCACAATTTATGTTTGCTATAGATATTTTATATCACATTAAGGAAGTTTCCTCCCTGAGTTTCATTTTCTAAGAATTTTTTAAAAACCAGAAATAGATGTTGAATTTTATTAAATGTTTTCCATGCATTTACTACAATGATCATGTGATACTTTCTTTTAATCTGTATTATGTAGTTTTTTACATGTTAACAAACCTTGCATTTCTAGAATAAACCAAGTTGGTCATAATAAATAATTCTTTTATCTATTGCTGAATTGGTTTGCTGATATTTTGTTGAAGATTTTTCCATTTATGATGAGAGGAAATGACATGTATATACCCTTTTTCATACTATTTTGGTATTAAGATTATATAGTCCTTATAAAATGAGTTGGGAATGTTACCTCTTCAATTTTTTTAAAAAAAATTATATAAGATTAGACATATTTCTTCCTTGAGTTTGCCTGTGAAGCCATTTCAGTCTGGAATTTGTTTTGTAGGATGATATTTGATTACTGAATCAAATTTCCTTTATGGTTATAGAACTATTATTTTTTTCAGTAAATTTTGCCATTATATTTTTCTAGAAATTTTTCCATACATCCAACTCTTCATATTTACTAACATAAAGTTATTCAGAATATTTCTCATTAGCTGTTTCATATCTCCACATCTGTTGTGATGTCTCCTTTTCCAATCCTGATATTGGTTATTAGTTCCTCATCACTTGCTTTCTTGCTCAATCTCAATAGAGGTTTGGAAAATTTATTCATCCTTTCCAATAATCAATTTTTGCCTTTCTTAGTCCTCTCTGTTATATAACTATTTCCCACTTGTTTATTTTGTTCTTATCTCAATTAGTTTCTTTCTTCTGCCACTTTCAATTTATTTTGGAGTTTGCTTTGTAATTTCTTGAGATGAATTCTTGCCTATTTCTTCATTTTTACAATACATTTGTTTAGGTTATAATTTCCCAGTAAATGCTTCTTATAGGCATTCAACAATTGTCATATGTAGGATGTTGATTATTGTTTAGTCTAAGATATTTCTAATTTCCATTGTGATTTCTTTTTAATTGTGAAACTATATTTCTAGCTCTATTTTTATTGTTTGTTTAATTTCATTATGGTACAATTTCAGTTATTTGAGAATGGCTGAGACTTGATTTACTAAGTCTTTTTTATTGACTTAGAATATGGTCAATTTTTGTAATTGTTCCATGTGTGCTTGAAAATAATGCGAATTTTACAACTATATGCAAGGTTCTACCTATGTCCATGAGGTCAAGTTTCTTCATCTTGTGTTTCAAAAATAAATCCTTACCAATTTTTCTCTCTATTTTATTTCAATCAATTACTAAGAGAAATGAGTCATTATCACTGCTATTATGTATTTATTTCTCCTTGTTGTCCTGCCAATTTTCCTTAATATATTTTGAGGTTATATTATTTGAGACATTTAGATTTAAAATTATTCTATCTTCCTATTGGATCGAAACATTAATCATTTATAAAGTGACTCTTATCTCCTACAATGGTTAGGGCTTTAAAGTCTGTTTTACTTTATGGCTTATAAACACTAATTACACCTATGTCCATGTAGTATTTGCACAATATAGTTACCTTTCCACTATTATTTACCTTTTACACATGAGGAATCTGAGGCACAGTGGTTAAGGAACAAGCCCAACAATAAACAAATGTGATGGGTAGTACAGTCAGGAGCTGAACCCAAACCATTTGTCTATGCTCCTAAACATTACGCTTCTAAGTCCAAAGAGTAAAGTCAGTTTCGGTTCAGGAAGGAAAAATGCTCTCACTCTAATTTCCACAAAGATTTGTTTTCACAGATTGCTATCTAATTGTGATTTCTCACTTAGCTTAAATTCTCACTCCTCTAATATTTTAAGGTCACAAGAACACTTTTAAAAATACTTTTAAAAAGAAGGAAAAATATTCTTAATCTAGTACTGCTCTACTCAACCTCTTCCACTTATACAGAAGAAAAAGAAGTCTGTTAAGGTTTGCATGTTGCCTTTGAAATTGACACGTGTACCAGAAACCTTCATGTGCTGGTCCCATGCGTCCGAACTGCAGCACAATGCCTCAAAGTGCCCTACCCCAAAAGAGGCAGTCAGGCTGCAATAGGATCAAGATTTCTAAAGTAGTTGTGCGGCTCTACTGAGCAGCAAATCTCATTCCAACCGGACTTCAGGAGAAACAGCCAAAAAGGATGGGTAGGTAGACTGTTTCATCTCTCCTTGAATAGGCATAAATGGAGTATTTTAACAAACAGAGGCACTGAGCAACTTATGTATACCTTCTGGAATCCCATACCTTTCATATTTCTCAAATCTTAATTTTAAATCATACTAGTGTAAAAAAAATTGTAAACTATGAGGAAAATTAAAACTTCTCATGATTCCATGATTCTAAGCTATTTTTTATTTGATACTTACTTTTAGGTCTTTTTTTTCTGTTTTTACATGATTATAATATATATGTACATGTGGATGTGGATGTGTGTGCATGTGTGTATGTATGTAAACACAAACTTGAAAATACCCTGTATCTTTAGTGTAGATTCTGACCTGTTTCAGTTGACATTGCATTGTGCATAATTTCATGTCTTTAAAAATTCTTTAAAAATATTTTATTGTCTACATAATATCTTATCATATGAATGTACTCAAATTTATCTCACCACTGCTCTGTTGTTGAACAGTTTAGTCAATCTTCAATTCTTCTAATTATAAATATATGAAAATGAACATATTTGCATAAATTTTGTCTCCTCCTTTAATTATTTCATTAAGTTAGATTCTTGGAAGTGAAACTGTAAGATACTGCCAGTTAGGCCCTAATATCCATTCTCCTATTCTTTCACTGTAAGAACTCCACCAAATTTAACTTCCAGAATAGAAACTTATAATGTGTAACAGCTCTTTACATTTGATGTTTCCCACATTTATTAGAAATAGTAGTCCCATTTTGTCATTTGCCTTGTAATTTTATTTATACTGGTTTTTTACTTGTAAAACTAGAGAAGTTTGATGTTTGCAATAATTCATTTGTGACTTATCCTACTTTTGTTAGCACAAAAAAACCATTATTCACTATGCCTTCTTTTATATATTATTTCACATGTCTGTAAATATATGAAGCCTATTTATGGATATTTTATTTATTTTTTTGAGACAGAGTCTCACTCTGTTGCCCAGGCTAGAGTGCCATGGCATCAGCCTAGCTCACAGCAACCTCAAACTCCTGGGCTCAAGCAATCCTCCTGCCTCAGCCTCCAGAGTAGCTGGGACTACAGGCATGTGCCACCATGTCTGGCTAATTTTTTTCTATATATATTTTTAGTTGGCCAATTAATTTCTCTCTTATAGTAGAGACGGGGTCTCACTCTTGTTCAGGCTGGTCTCGAACTCCTGACCTCAAGCAATCCTCCCATCTCGGCCTCTCAGAGTGCTAGGATTACAGGCGTGAGCCACCGTACCCAGCCCTATTTATGGATATTTTAATAACATTATTTAGGATTTTAACAAGTTAGTTTTTAAAGAAGGTAATGACTACCATTAGTTCTAAGGATTTTCACAAATATACTTGTATCTTGGAGTGCTAGAGACATAAGTCATAAAACTTTAAGAGCAGATTACTGAATAAATAAGTTTTAGGTCACTATGCAAGAAAACCACTTTTTCATTATGCTTTTTTGTTATCAACAAAAGATTTCTTTTTCGACCTTACTAAAGATAAACCTGTTCTCAACAGCAAAATCCCTCACCTCCACCCTTTTCTGCAGTTAGCCACACTGCAAAAACCCATAGTTAGCCAAGGGATTGATTATAAAAGGATTTTCAACGCAAGGTCTATGGTCAAACTTTCAGTTCCTGTTCCCAAGAGTATAACGTTTTTTGAAAAGACAAAGTATTTCATAAATACACAGATAGATGCCCACAAAATGTTTCTGCCAATAAACTGGAATGTATTTGTTTGGTCTTAGCAAAATGGCGTTTTTGTATGTGTTAACAGAAACATACTCTGAAATACTTAATAGTCCATAGAAATTTTTCTCAGATGTATGACCTATCCATTGTAACCCAAAATATTTCTTTTACAGCAACAACAAAAAAGAAGCAACAAATGTTTTATAAAACATTTTTCGGTGGAGAAAAAAAAAGCTTTCACAACTTCAAAAAAAAAGTGTATCTCATTAAGAGAATGAAAAGAAAAGAAATGTTGCTATCATCTGCCAGTTTAGAGAGATTACCTTCATAATGAGTCTCAAAATTATAATTATATTCATCTGAATATAAAAGACTACAGTTTTTGCTCCTATATGCATACATTTTATATATTTTATTTCTAAATTAAAAATAAGAGAAGGCATAGAAACTTCGATTTTTGTGAAATAGCAAATTGATTTTCCAAGAGAGTATATTATGTATTTTATGAACATACCTTTTTCCTACCCAGTGCGGTGCCAAAATTCTCTGTTCCGCTTTCAGAATCTTCCAAGCAGATTCAAACAGGAATCATGTCATCAGTAAGAGGAATGCTGAAAAAATAAAAGTAGACCATTAATAGTGCATTGTTTTACTTACGAAATATATGAATGTATGACTTTTGGAAGTAGGATATGCCTAAGGTTTTCCAAAGAAATTTATAATAAACTATTAAACATATAAGCAATATTTATGTATGTAAATGTATGCATTTAATTTACATTAATAAATATAATAAAATTATGGTTCAGGAAGAAGAAACATTATCTAAAAACTCAGAAGTTATTCATTCGGTCTAATTTTCATGTCACTATCCTGTAGATGTTTTAGGACAGGCTACGCTACAATAAATTCTTATTTCTTGAAATGATTTATGAGAGGTCTTCAGGCGTTCTCTTAGGTCTCTTCCTTGATTCCATTCGAATGTACGACAGCAATAATCAACACAGTAATTGCTGAGGTGGAGTCATTCAGCTATCTCTCCACTCATATCCCCTGCTACGTATCTCTGTGATTGCATTGCCTGCCTTAACTTTAGAAATACTGCTCCTGCCACTGTCAGGAGTGAATAAAACTCTGCCTTTGGTACCAATTTCCCCAGCCTGGACAAAAAAGGCCCCTGAGAGGCAGTAAAGATTCCAGAGCATGAGACTGATGAAAGCAGGGAATACTTATACAGTGGGAGCCACAGCCCTGGTTGGGGCTCTATCCACTATCAGTTCTACTAGAGGAAAAGTGAGTAATGCTTTAGTGCTCATTTTTATAACATCATCAATGTTGATGGTATTTTAGTAGTTTTATTATCATATTTTATCTTATCCTCATGGCGCATAATTGGTACAGAGGGATTTCACTTCATTCTAATATCTTAACTTTTGTTAATAAACACAGAAATTCAAAAGTCACTCCATTGGCAAAAAAAAAAAAAAAAAAATCCAGATTATTTCATTAGTTTACAAATCACTCCCTTAAAGCATATTCCAAAATGAGAAAAGCTATCATTAGAAACTTTGAACATCAGAAATTATGTGGTTGAAGTAAAATAAAGACTGTCTATACATAGCAAATTTTTAAAAATTATATTTCCATTAAAAATTCTACTTAAAAACAATATCACAAACTCTACTTTTTGTCTCTAGTTAGGTGAAATATCACATCTAAGAGAATACCACAGTTGAGCTTATTTAAAAATGAAACAGTGAAATTTTTCCATTTTTCCATATTTGGGTGACACAGAAATTCACAGGTGGTAATTTTACCCACAAGAGGGAGCCTGTATTTGTATATTTTTGTTATAGAACTTGAAAAAACTTGAATTAAAATATAAAATTCTAAAAATATTTGTTGATATCAACATCTTTCTGTCAGGTCAAGTTTTAAGGTAATCACATTTCAGTTGGCATATTGTTCTTCAATCATAACATCACTATGGCAAAAGATTGGAAAGATAATTGGAACCAAAAAAAATTTTCTACCTATATTATAATTAGGTTTTTTCAGATATAAGGATGAAGATGTAGTTGCCAAAGCAGCCTAGGAGAAAATTCCTTTTAGGCGGTAGTAACATTAGTTGTGTGAAATTGACTAGAATTATGAAAGCTTTGCACCTAAATTTAATTACATAGTGGTGAAATGATATTTCAGTCATCTCTCATCATAAAAGGGGCTTGCACAAACCAATAATTTTCTACATATTTATGACACAGGAAACACCCTACTTTAAATATTACTAAGATCTCTAATGTCATTAACATCACTTAAAACTTGCCTAATAAATGTTACAATTGTGATGATGCCATAGTGAACTTTCCTTCTTAGGACTAGGAGAGAAAAAAAAAATCTTTTTTCTTAAAAAAAAAAAAAAAAAAATTGAAGCTCCATCCCTTCCTATTCTGTAATCTCCCTAAATAATACCTTAAGTTGCTAAGACTCTCTAAATAAATAAATATGTCTGGGTTTTGTAAAAATGAAATGATTTCATCAACTTAAAAACTACCTTCTAAAAAAATAATTTTGCCAACTCTTATCAACCCAGAATGATCTGTTCTATCACATTCAGAGACACAGTAATAACCGAGCTGAAATTTGTTTTCTGACCCCCTGTAAACTGCAGGGAAGACAGATGATAAGAGTTCTGTCCCTTTCTCCCAGAGTCCTTGTCTCAGCTTCTAGAATATATTTATAACACAGGCAGGGAGTTGAGGAAAGGGTTAACTGCTCCTCTTCCTTCTGGAATTTCCAACCTACCCATTAAATCATTGTTTTTTCTCCCACTAGGGACTGTGAATCTAATGGACCTAAAATCAATACCTTATAAATGACATAAAAAATATATTCATTTTATGGACTAATGTACCCTAGTGTCTGAATCCTATTTACACCCTGTGCTTTAAAAAGGAACGACAGACCCATTTCTGCCAGTAAAAGGTTACTCAGTCACTCTGGTGACATGCCGCAGAATGCACTGTCATACTAAAGTGCAGCACGAGGGAAAGATTGGTGGCTGCAAAAACACTATTGTGGAAACTTTACACATGGTGCGGTGAACTTGCTTTAACAAACACAATTAGGGAGGAGGGTGCAAGTAGCTTCCAAGATGTTAGCCATGTTTGGAGGAGGTTTTACAGGTCTCTGTTTCATTATCTTGTTTCATAACATATATACGGTATGAAATGCTGAGCATATCAAATATCACATATTGGTATTTTAGAAACAAGCACAACTTCCACTTAATAGTGAATTCTATAATGATTGAAAAAAACTGCATTAAAAAATCCTAAGAGGCAGAAATGCTCACTAACATATCAACACTATATCAGCCAAATAGACATAGTGTGACATCAAGCCACATTAAACTACAGGCAGAGGCAAGCTCTGGGGAGATGGAGGGCATTTCATTGAACAGATACAACAGGGAAGCAACCAAAAAAGGTAACCATCTCTTGGTCTTTTATCATATTGAGAAAATATGCCAATGAGAAGGTTTTATATTTACAAAATATTCTCCAAACCAAGGACCAACCTACTTACTTAAAAAGCCATTCTTATTACTTGAAAGTATTATGCTTACTTAAAAAAAAAAAAAACCCACCTCACTTTATATAAGTAACTTTATTTTGAGAATATCTTCTTCTACATTTAATATTTTAAAGACATCAAATATAGAGCAACTCTGTAAGATGCAATGATACCTTCAATGCAGAGATAAAAGTATGACAAAAAGAGAGAGAGAGAAGAAAACTAAAAACTGAAGAAAGACCTTTTCTCTTTGGAAAAATATCACTTGACTGACTTTTTCTTTCAATGGGCACAAATCTAAATAGAGAATAATGAATAAGGAAAACAACTTTAAAACATCTAGCAACAGGTCAGCATGAGATTTCCTGTTCAGTTTTACTGGCTTAAAATCTATATAGTTATAAAATTACAAAAACAAAAACAAAAACAAAAAAAAACCACCAAAAAACAACAACAAAAAAAAACCCAGTTGTTCTTTATTCCATTTGCCAAGCAGAGTCATTTATCCCCTATTAGATAAAGTATAATAGACTCTACGGAAAGGGTCATTGGCCTTCCATTTAATGATATTGCCAGCCCCAATCTGCATTTTCCCGGCAATGTCCCTCAACACAGAATAAATGGCTGATCTCTTCACAATAACAGCTGATTTCTATTTATTAACTAAAAAGGTCACCATTTTCTACGGCTGGGCCGCCCTGCACTATTGATAATTTTATGCATAAACAAATGGCAAATTTGTGCCACATAAATATGCATTAGCAATTACTTTTTCCTCGGGCAACGCTCACCGCATGCAAATGTGTACCTCGCAGGGCCTGGTAGCTTTTGTTTTAGCTCTTGAACAGTGAAACAAAAGAGCACAATAAACAATTTTTAAATTGCCAATCAATAAGCAATGCAAATGCAAAAAGGTAAATGGCAAGAAACTTGCTCAGAAACAAAACAAAAGTGAAGTGGGAGGGGAGATGGGGGAAGAATTTTCTTTTTTATATTATTTCATTTCTTTCCTTTTGATAATGAAAAGGCTAAAGTACTCTTGACACAGAACAGCTAGCTAGGCTGGTACCAAAGCAGATGCCAGATGGGGAAAGTAGAAAACATACACATGTTGAGTAAACACACGCACTCATCCCAAAAAGGGGGTAAGGGAGAAACTGTGCTCCTATATGTGATTTCGGAGGCATCGTCTACTCAGATTGCCGATTTTCAATTTCAGGCATTCAAAGGATTTTAAAGCTGGGAGTTGCTACAGAGATCCATAACCAAATCTTGATTCCATAGCACTTTGCTATGCTGTTGCTTCCTAATGTCACTTTCCTCCAATAAAAGGAATAGACATGGTCAATAAACAGGATATCTTTTAGGAACGCAAGGAAAAGGGGTAAATGGAATATCTAAGTAAGAAATGAAAAGCATCTCACCAAATGTTTAGGACTAAAAGCCCTGATCTCAGAACACTTCATGAATAGTGTCAGGTGTAAGGACAGAGAGATAAAGGGCTAGCTAGTAAGGAAAAAAGCAACAGGCATAAGAAAGCCTAGGAAAAAAAAAAAAAAAACAGTGTGATGTAATGTGACCAGGAAAGTGAACAATAACTCAAGAAAAAATCGATATGTTTATCAAAAATGAACCTCAAGATGTTAGGTAGACAGTGAGGGACCTCCGGCTCCTCCTGAAGACACAGGCAGGAACCCCAACAATTGCCACACCTGGGGGAGGAGAGAACACCCTACCAATCTACCAATCAGAACTTAGTGCGCCAACTGCCAAAGAATGCAGAGGATTCCCCCGCCCATGGGCCAAGCAACACAGGTACAATAAGGTCTAAAAGGTGATCTAGAAAAACCTAAGGCTAATTATCATGTCATTAGCTTAAATCTATATTGCAGTTCACCCTGCCCAATGGGCTTTCAGAAAGGCTCATGGAAAATCAGCATGTGCAGTAAGACTCGGGTTCTATGGCTCCCAACTGTCCATCAAAGTGGTTGATGGTGACATTTGAACCACAAGCAGGACTCAGCCGAAACGTTATAAAACATGACCCCAGACCATTACCAAGGCCCTTTTTGTTACAACAGGGGGTCTGTTCATCACCTATGGTGAACGTATCTTGTTCTTGCTCCGTAAACCTATCTTGTCCTTCCTCAATAAACTCCGTTTCACGCTTGCCTTGCTTCTGGTGTGTCTGGTCATTCTTTGGCCAAGAGCACACCAAGAACTGAGAACAGAGTACGAGCCAACGTTTTGGTGCTGCGACTGGGATCACTCTGTCCAGGTAAGCCAGCTCGCCTTTTCCCATGAAAACTCTCTTGCTTCAGATCTTCCCACCTTGCAGCCAGCTCTGGAGGTGCTTGCTTTCGCACTTCCAGCCTCGCCATTTCTCAGACTGCACAGTTGAGCTCTTGGCTAAACCCAGGTGTGTGATAAGAAGTCTGGGGACGTGTCCCTAGCAGTGGGGTAGAAGTTTTCATTTTGTTTCACTTTAGGGAAGAGGGCTCTGCACTGTAACTCTTGTCTTTCCAGGCTTCGACAATGAACTTTTCTTTCCCATGTGATGGGGTGCTGACGGTCCCTTCTTATGTTAAGGCTAAACAGTGTTTCCTCCCCCGGTCTTATTGGGTCTTTCTCCTTTACTTGAAGCTGCTTCTTTCTCCCCATCCTGGGTGGTGCCTTCTTTATCGTGGCTGGCCACCCGGTCGCTGGTGCTGGTACTTTTACAAATGACCAGCTTGTTAATATCATTGTCCTGGTGCTTAAAAAACAAGAAGAGCTTAAGTTTTGAGGGGTAAGGCATAGCCCCTCTTCCCACGAATCAGAAAGGAGACATCTGGACTGGTATTTCAGCCAAATGGCCCATGTTGTTACCTCGTTACCTAAGGATGCCCAGCTCTGACAGATCCCCGCAGTTATAGCCTCTTCTTCCCCTCCCCCCTTTTTTATTTCCCTCCTTACTTTCTAGATGGGTACACAGGGATCAAAATTCCCTCCTAACACCCCTTTGGGGTGCATTCTCCCAAACTGGGACAAGTTTGATCCAGACACTCTGAAGAAGAAGCATTTAATCTTCTGCACAACTGCCTGGCCACAGTACAAGCTGGACAGTGGAGAACAGTGACTGCTACATGCCCCACCATCTTACAGTTGGACCTCTTTTGCCAACGACAAGGAAAATGGGCTGACATACCTCATGTATAAGCTTTTTTTTTTTTTGCTTTTTTTTTTTTTTACTTACTGGAAAATCCTCAGCAATGCAAGGGGTGTTTGGAGACAAGTAAGACTACAGTGTTGAGAGATCCTCCTCAGGTTCCCACCTGTTCTGAGCCGCCCCCTACCCAGGGAGGCCTGAAAGGGGGAGGTGGTGCCATCTCTACTCCACCAGGGGAAAAGGAGTCTCAGCTCCTACGCTTGGTGGAAGCAGTGAGGGAGTTCGGACCAACCCTGGTCCATGAGCCCTCTCGCTGAGTAGAGTTAAAACAAATTAAACAGGATCTGGGAAGCTGCACCAATCACCCTGACAGCTATGTGGAGGCATTCCATCATTTGTGTCTAGCCTATGGCTTGGCTTGGAAAAGTTGTACATGTTATTCTAAGGCCAGACTTTAAATGACTTTGAGAAATCCAGAGTGTTAACAGAGACACAAAATTTGCCACCGGATTACACCTTTCAGATTCCAGATATCCAGTGGGTGAAACAGTGGTGCCCGAGGCTGGCCCAGGGTGGAAAAGTAATTCCTCAGAAGAGAAGTGGGAGAGAGAACACTTTCTAGTATGTGTCCAGGCTGGCCACAAGGCCACCACGCAGAAGGCGGCCAACTATTCCAAGGTCTCTGCCATAACCCAGGGACCAAGGAAAACCCCATAGCCTTCCTGGATTGGCTTCAGGAGGCAAATGAAAAACACACCACTCTCCATCTTAACTCCTGTGAGGCACGAGTGATATTAAAAGACAAATTCTTGACCAGATATTAGGAAAAATCTCCAGAAGTTTGTCCAGGACCCTACTACCTCCCTAGATGACCTAGTGGCAGCTGCTAATTCCGTTTTCTATTACAGAACTTCTGCACTTGAGTCTCAGGCTGGGGAGAAGGAGTGGAGGAAGGAGGCTGGACATGCCCAGTGAATGACAACATCGGCACCCAGACCCGGACCAATGGTCAAAGCCTCCACCAAGGGACGGGATCTCCAGTGCAGCATCTAACAACAGGAAGGACATTGGGCCAAGAAATGGCCCAGTAAGGACAACGCCACTGGAGGCCTCTTGTCAACAGTGCCATCAAACAGGTCACTAGACCACACGTTGTCCTATGAGATCATCGCAGGAGGGGAGTGGGTCCCCAGACAGGATCAGAGTACAACGTTGAAGGAGCCCACTCCTCTTAGCCCCCCGGCAGATAACTACCCCTGGACTCAAGCCAAGGGTAACCTTCCTGGTGGCAGGTAGGCCAGTAAATTTCCTTCTGGATACAGGGGCCGCCTACTCTGTTCTCCTTACCTACTATGGAAAACAGAGCACTCAATCCTGTATGGTCACCGGAGTCTCCAGGGGCCCCACCAAGCAATTCTTTACTCTCCCTTTGCTTTGTTCTTGGTAAGATGGGATCATTGAACATTCACTTCTGGTAATTTCTACTTGTCCTGTCAACCTGTTAGGACCTGACCTGCCTTCTAACTGGTGAGCATGGGTTTCTTTCTACCCTCAGGAGGAACCCAGCCTCACTGGCCTCGTCATAGACTCAGAAGTCTCGGGCCAAGATCAACAGGACTGTAGTTTGGGACATTGGTTCCCCAGGCTGCACCTGAACGGCCCAGCCAATTATGGTCCATCTGAAACCACAGCAGGGATATCTCCGTGTTAAACAACATCCCTTGTGGCCCAAGGCTTAGGCAGGTCTTGAACCCCTTCTAAGAAATTTCCTAGTTTCAGGTCTACTTATCCTGACTTACTCTCCTTGTAACACCCCTATTTCACCTGTCAGATAAATGACGGCACCTATTGATTGGTGCAAGACTTGAGGACAGTCAATGAGGCAATAATCCCTTTGCACCCTATAGTGCCCAATCCTTATATGCTACTGGACAACATTCCCCCCCAAACCACTCATTACAGCATATTGGACCTAAAGGATACTTCCTTCTGCATTCCTCTTCACCCTGACTGCCAAAATTTATTCAATTTTGAAGGTATGTCCCTATATGACATACCCACCAATTAACCTAGACGATGTTGCCACAAGGGTTCAGGAACAGCTCTCACCTTTTCAGCCAGGCCTTAGGAAAAGATCTAGATAACCTCCAACTCTACCGGGGTGTAGGACTTCAATATGTTGATGACCTACTGATCTGCTCCCTGAGCTTAGAGGAGGTATAAAAACATGCCATTCAAGTCCTATGATTCCTGGCTGACAGGGGGTACAGGGTGTCCTGTCCCAAAGCCCAACTGGCTCCACCTAAGGTGACCTATCTGGGGCTTGTTCTCACCCCTGGAAAATGAGAGCTGTTTCTGGAATGCACCCAGGCCCTAGTTTATCTGCCTGAACCCACCACTCAACCCCTGCTACACTCTTTCTTGGGCTTATGGTATTTAGATACCTAATCATGGACTTCTGGCTAAGCCCCTTTATAAAAGCCTAAAAGGAAACCCTGATAAGAAACCTCTAATATGGGGATCTAAACAAAAACAGCTATTCAGATGTTAAAGAAAGCTTTGCTCCAAGCTCTAGTCCTGGCCCTACCACACCCTCAGAGAGCCTTCTTTTTATCTGCTTATGAGTGACAGGAAATAGCTCTGGGGATGTTAGCACAGGTTTAGGGGCCACAGTTACAACCAGTGGCCTATTTATCCAAAAAAAATTGGACCCCACAGCTACAAGATGGCCTGCCTCTTTGAGGACAGTAACAGCCATATCTTCACTCTTACCAGAGGCCACTAAATTCATTATGGGAGCTTCCCTTACTGTTAGAACCTTCCACCGGGTCTCCGAGTTCTTCCAGGTAGGGGTGACAAAATGGATCTCAGAGAGCTGCCTGTTAAAATTCCAGGCTATGTTAAATGGAAACCACAGACTTAAAAATTGAGACCTTCTCTGGACTTAACCCCACCACAGAAGAAACAATAAGGGAACCTAGTAAACTATTACATAGCTGTGGAGAGATTATGTACTCCACCACTACCTTCCCTGGGCATATCTATCCTCGAACTCTATGCCTCAGTCCCATCAGTGGTTTACTGATGGCAGCAGTTTTGTTAAGGACGGGGAACAGCATGCAAGCTACCCCATAGTGACTGAGGGTCTAAAAGTGGGGAGGCCCAGGCTTTACCATCAAATAGCCCAGTTAGCCAAACTCATAGCCCTAATCCCAACTCTCCAGTTAACCAAAGACAAGAGGGTGACCATCTATATAGACTCTAAATATGCTCACTTGGTGTTACATGCCCATGTGTCTATTCAAAGAGAACAAGGATTCCTTATCACTCAAGAAATGCCAATTAAATATAGACAACAGATTCATGCTCTTTTAAAAGCCATTCAGGAACGAGCTGAAGTGTCGGCCAACCATTATAAGTGACTTCAAAAGGGAACTGATCTCATAGCTCAAGGCAACAGGGCTGCAGATGTGGCTGCCAAACAGGCAGGGACGGGTGAATTGTTTCCTAACCTAGCTGGAGCCCTAACCCCCTCTAATCCCACTTCCCTATTCCAGTTTATTCCACCTCAGAAATATCTGATAGGTTGACTTAAGGGTACCGCCTGAGCCCCTCTGAGTGGTTGGTTAAAGGAAACCGCTATCTATTACCAGCTGAAAAAGTCAAAAACTTACTAAAAGCCACCCATAATATTACCCACTTTGGCCCAAAGCCACTTAGACATCTCCTGGACCAACATTTTGTTTCTCCTTTACTAACCTCCACTAGTAAACCAGTCACCTCACTCTGTACTATCTGCCAAACCAGTAATCCTCAAGGAGCTTTGAGAACAAAACTTGCCTCTGCAGCCCAACAAAAGGGGGCATAGCCTGGCAAGGACTGACAGATTTCACCCAAATGTCTTCCTATAGAAGATTCAAGTACTTACTAGTGTTTATTGACACTTTTACTCATTGGGTTGAAGCTTTTCCTTACAGGACTGAAAAGGCTGCTGAGGTTCTCTGAAGACTTCTAGAGGACCTCATACCTCATTTTGGCCTTCCCTATTCCTTACAGAGTGACAACGGTCCTGCCTTTGCTTCACAGTTACAGCAGAGAGTCTCTAAGGGCCCTGTAAATCTCTTACCATATGCATTGCACCTGGAGGCCTCGGTTGTCAGCCTAGGTGGAGTGAATTAACCAGAGCCTCAAGCTCACCCTCCACAAGATGACCCAGGAGACCAGACTCAGTTGGGTACTCCTCCTAGTTGCTCTTTTGTGTTTACACATTGCAGCTAATGGCCCCTTTTCTTTGAGTGCTTTCAAAATGCTGTATGGCCGACCTTTTTCTCTGATCACTTTGGATTTTGAGTTTCAGGAAACAGCCGGACACAAACATGCATTTCAAGTAGCTTAGTTCTTACAGACACTGCAAGAACACAAGCTACCACCTAGAGACCGTTCTTCCCTAGACCTCTCTGTCAGCCGGGGGACTTATTGCTCATCAGACAGTGGAAGGCAGGGCCCCCCACATCCCAGCTAACCCCAGTGTGGAAAAGTCCTTACCCAGTCTTACTTTCTACCCCAACTGCTATCAAGGTCCCAGGGATACCTGCTTAAATCCATCATTCTCGGTGAAGTCATAAAAGGACCAAAATGAAGCTCATGCGCCCCCCCATACGAGGACTCTAACACCAGAGGCAAATACTTGTGTACTCCCTTGGAGGATGTCCAGTACCTTTTCAAGCGGATTTCTTCTGCAGTGGCTCCTCTAGATAAATAAACAAACCGCTTACCAATAGGAAAGACACCTTTTGCCCTGACAAACCAAACCACACATACCCTGAGGCTCAACCAAACCTACTGGATATCCCTGCCCACTAAGTCATGGGGCTTTACCCAACCAATAATGTGGGAAACATGGGAAAAAGTCTCTCTTACTATGGAACAACATTCCACCGCCTCACATACTTGGGATGCCCACACCTGCTATCAGATGGTTACAAAAATCCAACGGATCTGGCCTTTCCCCTCCAGGGCCATATACGCTTACCTTAATAACGTGGCCCAGGACACCTTTCCCATGTGTGTTACCCACACTTACGGACAGGGCCCACCTGCAGGGACCCTGCCTACTTCTCAATGCATACCTGATTTTGTCATCCCTCAACTGCCCATGAGAAACACCAGTCAGAGCCTCGACTTTTGTAAACTTCCGGTCACTTGCTGGGAGCCTGACTTTGCTTTTCTTGAACCAAAAAATTACATCTTGGCCAGATTTCCCCAGACTGCAATGCTTTGGACTGCCCTTCCTACCCTTACGAGCCAGTTTTTTGGGGGACATCCACAGCAGGAGATTAACTCCCTGGTGGGCCCTGCTAGCGAGACATCCTGTCCCACCCTTTGGTGCACAAACAAATCAACTTACAGTTCGGCCAGGGGAAGGGCTCTCAAATTCTGGAAAACATCAATTCCTCCCTTGTCCACCTCTCAATTAATCCCTTACTCGGAGCCATGTTATCAGCCCAGGGAGTTAAATGGCATGGCATCAAACTCCAGAAAAGAGGACCTCACACAACAGCGAATCAGCTCCTATCCTACTAGCCAAAGTCCAATTCTCCAATTCCTAACTTCCTCGGGAGCAGGGGATATACTGGGTATGGTCACCAAGAATCCTGGGTGCTACTGTCTTACTGGAGAGGCTGCTGCTCCCTGGGCCTAGTATATCCAGATATTCAAATTGCCCAGAATTCATCCACCTTGCCTTTCCCTGTCCACACACACAGGTGCGTCCCTTAATTCCTTGTTTTGCCTTTATGAAAATAGTAGCCGCTGCTGAAACAGCCACAGGAGGTACTTCCCTGGGCCTGCAGCAGCCTTTGTCTGAGGAGATAGCACAAGCCCTGGTGAAAACTAGCCATACACTCGCCCTCTTACAAAAACAGTAGGATTCGCTGGTGGAGGTCACCTTACAAAATAGGTGGGCCCTGGATCTTCTAACTACAGCAAAAGGGCACACCTGCTTGTTCTTTAAAAAAAAATAGTGCCACTTCTTTGTTGACAAGTCAAGACAGGTTCAGGACAACATCGATGCCATCCTACAGTGTGCCTCCACTCTCCAGATATGAGGCGTGATCTCTAGGCCCTGGTAGATGTCCTTAATACTTACCTTGGTCACCCTGTTACTTTGCATCCTGGAAATTCTAATACTGGGATGGATCCTCATAAGTTTTCTAACTAAATTTGTTTCATCCTGTCTAGGGGCCATCAAGCTATAAATGATCCTACTTCTCTGCCACCCCCAGCACCTACCTCCTCCTCACACCTACAACTACAACAATCTACTGAGAATATACACCAAAGTCCCTTGGAGAGCACCCTGGAGAAACTGTAATAGACTACCCTAATAGGGATCATCACCTCCACTCAGCAGGAAATAGAAAGACGAGTCAACACCCCTACCCAACAATTTGTGCCTCTAAATTAAAAAGTGGGGAAATGCTAAATTAAAAAGTGAGGAAATGTTAAGTAGACAAGGAGGGACCTCCAGACTCTCCTAGGGACAAAGGTGGGAGCCCCAAGCAATTTCCACACCTGGGGGAGGAGGGAACGCTCTACCAATCTACCAATCAGAACTTAGTGCGCAAACTGCCAAAGAATGCAGAGGATTCCCTAGCTCATGGGCCAAGCAACACAGGTACAATAGGGTCTAAAAGGTGACCTAGAACAGCCTAAGGCTAATTATCATGTCATTAGCTTAGATCTACATTGCAGTTCACCCCTCCTAATGGGCTTTCAAAGAGGCTTATGGGAAATCCACATATGTACAAGATGCAGGTTATATAACTCCCAACTGTCCATCAAAGTGATTCGACGGTAATGTTTAAACCACAAGGATGCCAGCCTAGACACTACAGAACAAGACCCCAGACGATAACCAAGAACATTTTTGCTACATCTGGGCATCCATTCATCATCTGTGGTGAACATATCTTGCTCTTACTCTTGTGAACCTATCTTGTCCTCCCTCAATAAGCTCTGTTTCAGCTTGCCTTGCTTTGGGTGTGTCCGGTCATTCTTCGGCCAAGAGCACACCAAGAACCGACAACAGACTATGACCTGACAAAGAGATTTTTTTAGTGCTATTTACCAAGCACTGTTCTAAGTGCTTTGTGCTTAGATCCATTATACCTCACCTTCATAAAAACCTCTAACTAACATCAGGACTCTCAGTGCTGCTCCCATTTCACAGTGCAGAGGCACAGGGAGATTAAGAAACTTGGTCAGTTAATTAGGGCAGTGCTAGATCTGGGCCTTGACCCCATCTGAAGCTAGCACCTGCAAGTGACACCACCGGTCACTGCTCTCTTCTCCTTAAAACTTAGCCTTGTTGACCTGACTGAAAAAAATCACCTCTGACACGTGTAGGTGGCTTTGCCTTTGCATAAATAAGTCAGACTGTATTTAAAAAACTTAAATCCAGGGCTTATGCAGGTTTCTTTAACCAAGTGATTAAAATGCTTTGGCTTCCATAAAATGTACAAATATGAATTTGTGTGTTAGTACAGACGTACCTTAGTGCATGAGTGCATGTGCACTGAGAACATGCCATAGTCTTAATCATCGTTGGAGAATAGAAAAACACTTCGTGATCCCACCTTGATCTTAACATAATTACAGGTTTTACTATTATTCCACAAAGGATTAACAAGTCTTAGGCACAAAGTAGCAAAAATAAATATATAAACTATTCTGGGCCTAAATGCAAATAGGCAAACCTGGAAATCTAAAACCAGCAAGTAGCTCTGTCTTGCTCAGAGCCAAGAGAGACTTCACAGGGATCTCTTTAGAATCCTGATATGGATACTAAAAGTCAAACTTCTTTTTTAAAGAAGGCCTAGAAACTTCTCCCAGTAGTATTTTCCCCCAATAATATCAGAGGGGGAAAGCCATGTATTGCTAGCAGATACAGTGTCTTTGTGTGAATAAGAAAGAAATGGCCCCATGGATGGATCATTTGGAAAATGTCCCACCTGAACAATCATACGTGATGGCCCTTGGAAACACTATAGTTTCCTTAGTTAGAAAAGTGTTACTTTTAATATTAAACCCCATCTTTTTTAGAGTTAAAGGTTTTTAAGAACCACCTGCCTACTTCTTAATTATAAAATCAGTACAGATGCATTCTAATATGATAGCAATACCTCACATGCTAATTCAAATAATTACATAGCTAATGTATACCTACTTTATTAGGTTTTGTTTAAATTTTCAGTCTTTATGACTGAATGTATAAAAAATTGGAGTATGGTTTTCTTTATTATCAACTAAATGCAACAAATACGTGCCGAAAGTCATTACTTTATAACAGGCCAAAGTTTTAATCATAGTTGTTCCTTGCCCAATTTCGCCCTCTCTATGCAAGGTAAGTAATGCCAAACAAAACCATGACTATTCCAACTGAAGTAGGGTCCATCTGACATTTATAAGGACTTGCAAACTCTACGATGTAAACGGAAGTGCACAGGAAGTGTGTAAAAAACGGGGTGTGTTCTATGGGCATTGCAGTGTCCAAAGGCTCATGATGGGTTTCACGGCCAGAGGCTGGGTGAAATAATGACATTGTTTGCCCCAATGCCACTTTTGTGGCACCAAAATTAGGTTTAAATAGAGCATACCTTTGGGGGAGTCAGAAAGTCATAAAGAGCAACAGGAAACTCCAGGGGGGATTTTGTGTGCACAGAAGGAGGCGAGCCACTGCCTCATTTGCCCTGGGTGAGGGTCTGCCTGCCTTTCTGCCTTAGATCCTTTCTTTGCTCTGCTGACCCCTGATATCGGCTGACCCCTGGGGGCTGTTTCCCAGGCTCTCCTCACAGTTACTTTGCAGCTGAGTTCAGCTACTGGGAGGAAATTGGATGAAGGCTTCAGGCTAGTATGGAAGGCCTGAAGGGTGTGTGTGGGGGGGTGCGGGGGTTGTCTGTCTGTCTGTCTATTTCTCTTTCATTTACTTTTTGAAAAACATTTATTGGCTGGACGTGGTAGCTCACACCCGTAATCCCAGCACGTTGGGAGGCTAAAGTGGGAGGACTGGTTGAAGCCAGGAGTTTGAGAGCAACCTGAGCAAGAGCAAGACCCCAGCTCTACAAAAAATAGAAAAATTAGCCAGGCATAGTGGTGTATGCCCATAGTCCAGCTACTCAGGAGAAGGCTGAGGCAGAAGGATCACTTGAGCCCAGGAATTTGAGGTTTCGGTGAGATGTTGATGTCACTGCACTCTACCCAGGGGCTACAGAGCAATACCTTGTCAAAAAAAATGAAAAATAGAAACAACAACAAAAAAGCACTTATTATAGACAACTACAAATATATACAAAATAGAGATATTAGTAAAACAATCTCCCATCAACCACCTCCAAGGTTCAACATCTATCATCCTTCTGCTATATGAATTTCTCCCCCGTCTTTCTCAGCTTTGCCAGGTGTCTCAGGCAGCAGTCTCTCTCACGTGGTCTGCCTCCCGCCAAGCAGGACCACATGGTTCCAGCTATAGCCCAATGACCATGGTAAACCCTACGTCCTCCCTTTGTCTCCCCAGCATAAAGGTGATAGTAATTTCCTGCTGTTCCTGATCCCTAGGGTTGCTCTTTTACAATTTATTATTATCAATGTGCAACAATTTTCCAACATTACATACCCCCTTTTGCAAACAATCAGAGTAGTTTCTGCCTTCCTGCTTGCCCCCTCAGCATAAAGAGTGCTTACTTTACTTTACTTTATATTATCTATTGGCAGAACCATTATTTATTTCTTATTCAGAGCTCCTTTGAAATAGGTCAAGGTTCTATAAAGTAGGGGACCCTTTCAATAGCATGGAGTGCAGCGTGCTGGTCCAATGTTTGCCATGCCTTAAACATGGTTCCCCACATATAATATCCATAACGTTTTCATGTGCAATCTTTGTACATGACAATAGACCATCTATTCCCATTCTATATCTTTTGTTGATTGGTTATTGATATACTTATTTTTTCATTGACTTGTCTAAATCTATAGGCCAATGGGAGAGCAACAGAGACCTACTGCTCCTGGAAATTCTACCTCACTGCCCAACATCATGGAAATCTGCCTAGTCTATTTTAAGGAGGTAGCTCAACCTGGCAAGAAAATACATTTTTCCAGTGGTAAGTGGCAAGACAAGTTTATGTCTTAGACAAGACATGTTTAACATGTAGGCATTTGTTTATTCATAACAAAACATGACCTTCTGATTTTAGGAGTAAACACACTCACACATGCATCATAAAAATGACTGATGTCCAATGGCTCTTACAAAATTACATTTTGAAAAATTATGGGATGATGAATCAACCATACAGATTAAATTTCCTTAAAACAGACTTATACTTAATAATTAATGGGAAAAGATAAAAATAATATTTATGATTTTATCTTACTCAAAACACTTGAATAATTAGGCAATAATCATATAGCTAGATGAAGACATGCTTATCACATTTGAACTATAATCTGTGAGGAAATTTTAAAATATAAAAAGGAGTTTAAATGGAAATGATGGACTTTATAAGCTGAAACTTTAACCTGCTTTAATATACAGTCATATAATAAAAATATCAAATATAGAAAAAAAATTGCTTTAAGGATAGTTCACAGGACTTTGTAATTTTTGAAAGCATTTACGATACAAGCAAAGAATGAGATATAGCAGTGGGGGAAAAAAAGAAGGGAAAAAGGGAATATAATTTTAGAGTGTCCAATAAAATTTAGGTAAAACCAATCCTACATGGTAAGACAATATTTCAAATACAGGTTCCAGAACTGGTTTCCATCCCATATGTTGGTAATTGGACAGGTATTCAACAGCCAGAAAATGTCTACCAGGAACACAGTGGGTATGACAATTGTGCTAAATCAGGTACTATTAAGAGAAGATACATTCAGTCTGAAAAAGATCAAACTTAAGAGCGTGGGAGGGTCAACCACTAAGTACAGTGAGATATCTGAAGGGTTGTCATCTGGAAGAGAAAGAATAGATACATGGCTTCATGCTCCAGATGAAAGAATAAGGCTTTTTGGCTTTCTTTTTGTTTTCGATGGCAGGATTATGGGGACACAGATTTCAGTGCATTATGAAAAATGACTTTGTTTTAAAAGGAGTTATCCAGCCATGGGGAAGGGACCGAATGAAGCCAAACAATTTTAGGGTTTAAGCAAAGGTTCTAGAAACAGAATGGGCCACTTTCTGGCTTTGTTACTTATCCAAGTAATCTTGAAGACAGTCACTTCACTCATCTACGCCTCAGTTTTCACATCTGCAAAATCGTCCAAATATATACCATACCAAGGAAGGGGAGAAGATCAGAGACTGACTTCAGAACCATCTGTCAGAGTCTGGGAACAGGATCTCTGAAATGAACTGGATATTGGGCCATCTAGCTTTTAAGATCCATTCTAACCTGAGGCTAAATTATTCTGTTCCTCAAAGTTCAGGTGCATATGCCCATTTCAGGCAAGGAAGGCTGGCCCTAAATATTTAAAAGCGGGAAAAGTTTGCTGTAATTCTGCATTATTAAAAAGGTTATAGCATCAGATATAGTAAGGATATTTATTTTTGACCAAAAGTAAAGCTTAATGACACTCACAAGGTATTTGGGGTTAATTAAAGATGGATAGCATCATAAAATAAGTCATATCTGATTATTTAAAGCAGCAATATCCATTTTTAATAAATTGATAATATTTACTTTCCCCCTCTCTTTTTAAAATCTCTAGTTACTCGATTTATAGATACTGCTTGGATACAGAAAAGTACTTCTGCTTTTTGAACACTGAGTGCTGCTTCCCGGCCGCTGTCAGCCAACCCTTTCCACCACTCCTTCAACTGTGCCTTCTGTCACGGCCACTCAGCACATGGCAACCAAGGAGAACACAGAAGCAATAGCTGAGCGAGGCTAAAGGGCATCTTCAAAAACACTGATTCTCAAATCTTCTTTTTTTTTTTATTGCAATGCCCCAGGGTTCCTCCAGTTATTTCAAAGAATGCTCTACAATTTTCAAGAAATTCTTAAGACAAAATCATTTTTACTTTTTCTCATCCGGACAATTAATAGAGGTCTTTAGGCTCTTGAAGGCATTTTTACTTAAGGGATCTGGTTTGGTCCTCAGCCATGCTCCACAGCTCGTATGACAGGGTCGACCCCCCCTCTTACAAAGAAAAAAACTCAGAAAAATTCTTGACTTGATCGCGCATCCCAAAACCCCAAAGCAGCAGGAGAAAGGCAAGAACCCAAGTCCGGTTCTCTTTCTTGCCCACTGTGCTCCGTTAACGTAACACATGCAGGACTGTTAGAACTGGCAAACAGGTAACTTTGAAACTCCTTAAACCATGGAAGCGTTCATTTCTTTCTGGGGCTGTGAACATTCATTGGGATTATGCAACACTCTCTACTTGCCTTTTTATTCATTGATAGAATATTGTTTCCACATTTAAAATGGGATTAGCACAGGGCTTTGTCCCCAGGGGACATTTGGCAATGTCTGGAAACCTTTCTTATTGTCAGGACTCAGGGGGACGCTACTGGCATCTAGTGGGTAGAGGTCAGGGATGCTTCTAAACACCCTACAGTGAACAGGACAGCTCCTCACAACAAAGAATTATCCAGCCCAAAATGTACATAGTGCTGAGGTTGAGACACCCTGGATTAGCAGTATTTTTAAACCATCTGTTTTTGTCTCTTACTTTTGTTACATAAACATAATAATGCTTTCAGAGTGTAACATTTCCTGGGTGGTAATGACTGGTTTGGCATAAGACTATCAGCTCTTATAGTCACTAATTCCACAAAATGCCCTATGCCTTAATCTTTGCTGCCTGATGATACATTGAACAGTGGTTCAAGTGACAGAGGTCACCATTATTGAGACAAATGGATCATAAAATAATTTGTCACGGTATTTGTAACACTTTACTTATAAGAATGTTAAAAATAAAGCAATGCAAATGGGGAAAGTCAGAATCATACACTTCAATAATATGAAATGGAAATGGAAATTTATCTGTGAATAAAGGGGGAAGCCTTTGACTTTTCTGTTATGTACAGCATACATCAAAAAGCGTCACAACAATGCACATCCAATCTTTAAAAGTGAATTTCATTGTCTATTTATGTGCTAAATTATTTAATAAGCATTATCATTGTTAATAATCTCTTCTTCTCAGAGAAAGCCCTCACTCTTTGCCACATCTCATTCTATGTGTCATGATGTTTTCTGTGTGGTATCTTGCTTTCTTTTTTTTTTTTTTAATTTCATCATATTATGGGAGTACAAATTGTTAAGGTTACATATATTGCCCTTGCCACCCCCGCCACCCCCGCCAAGTCAGAGCTTCTAGCGCGTCCATCCTCCTCCCGATAAATGGTGGGGGTTTTTTGACATTTTGGTTACATTTTATATCTTTGCCTCCCCCTAGCAAGGGTTAGAGGCATGCCCTTCCCCTCCACAATGCTCACCACATACCTAAGATGTGAGTCTACACCCCACTCCTTGAATCCCTGGTGAACACCACCACCATTTGAGCACCATACTTTTAATCAGTCAGTACCAATTTGATGGCCAGTACATGTGAAGCCCATTTTC
Organism: Mirza zaza; assembly: GCA_008750895.1. Classification (NCBI taxonomy): domain Eukaryota; kingdom Metazoa; phylum Chordata; class Mammalia; order Primates; family Cheirogaleidae; genus Mirza; species Mirza zaza. The sequence continues at coordinate 60,422 of VSMD01013221.1, read as the reverse complement.
CTGATCTTGTGTGGCTTTCTTAATCCTTAGATATGTAAGCATCTGAAAAACGACACAGGAATTTAGAAATTAAACATTTTAGTTGACATATACTTTTAAGAATCTGATGAAAGCTACAAACCTGCTCTTTATAGGGAATCGATACTCATTTCCATGTTGACAAAACATTCTTTCTGGGTCTCTTATATTTCTGTACTTCTTATGCATGAAGGCACGGAAAGCCTTTTTTTCAGAACTACCTTTTCAAGGACATAAATGCACAGTGAAAACCTTAGAAGACAGAAATAGTGTCTTCCTCCGGAGCAAAAGGCAGGAATGTGTTTACTGTCCAGTATCATAGGATAATGTCTCACTTAGGGCCAAAGTTAGGCCTGCTTACTGTCCATTATAAAAGATTCGGATTCCCTGAGCTCAAATTTTCTCCCCTTGAAGCATTAAGTATCACCAGGCTCTCTTTGAATAGCCCACCATGTGGGAATTAGGGCTCAGGAAATTGGTACAAATGCCAATACTTTGGCTACTACTATTGCTATGAGTAATACATTGTCCTTTGTCCCTGATCCAAAAGTCTAGTGTCTTCTGGCAGCATCTGTGAAACTATGCAGGCTGATGTATTAGCTTGCAAATAGGGTAAAAATCTCAGACCCTTTGCAGTTCTTAGCAATGCACACAGACAACATAAGCATACTGTTTTTAACAGATGGCCATTTTTATCCCCACATCCAAATCCAGAAGGCTAAAAGTATTTATTTTTATTTCTTAGTCAGTAAACAGAGTGGAATGACCACAGACTCTAATATCTGAAAAGTACCTTAAAAATCACACAATGCAATATTAAGTTTATTCCAACAAAAATAAATTTGGCTAAGAACAATAGTAATAGCATTAACTGAGTACTTTCTATATGTCAGGCACTTTGTTATGAGCTTGACAAGTATCACTGAAATTTAGTCTGACAACAACACTGATGAGGCAGTCATTGTTATCCTCATTCCACAAGGGGAAACAAAGACCTAATTTACTAAGTAAGTTAAGTAACTTGGCAAAGCCTACACAACTGGTCAATGTTGGAGCCAGGATCTAGGTGCAGAGATGAGATGTGAGCTCAGCTTGTGTCCTTAACCACCTTTCTTTCCTGCCCTGTTCCCACCAGCCACACTGGTGGTACAAAGGTATGGTCCCGCCCCTCAGGGGTTCCTGCTCTAAAGAGGGAGGTATGTTAATAAATAGATAGCATCAACAGAATGCCATACGTGCTTTGATGGAGTATGCATGGGAAGTTACTAGAGCAAGGGAATGCCCCAGCCTCCCCTGGGAGTCAGCAGTAGCTTTCAGACAAAAGGATAACTAAGTTGAGTCTTAAAGGATGACTAGGAGTAGGTCAGGTGAAGAAGTGGGGGTCGTGTATTTTTTTTATTTGACACATGAGGAAAGGAAGCCCAGACACAGGGCCAAGGTCACATAGCTCCTTTTAAAAATAGGGTTGCTGTTTGAAGGCTGATGAACTTTCACTATGCCTTACTACGCTCAAAGTTGCATCAGGCAATAGGCAGTACGCAATATTATCTACTGTTACACTATTATCATTTTCCTTTCATTATGTTTTTAAAAATGGCATCTTTAGGAATTGATCATTCAAGGAAATAATACGTGAATATAGTGTCATAAGAGCCTTTCTTTGCTAAGAGCCTTCTTTGCACAGCACATCACAAGGTATTCAAAGGGTTAATAAATCACTTGGAAATGTAAATGTTATTTTCTGTTAGATTTTATTGAAGGACTTATCATGATTATAGACAAAGTTCCACCAAGGTCAACATCAATGTTCCAAAGGCATGAGCAGGTAAGCTAAAGAGAGATCAAATAAATTGTTTAAATGTTACAGCATAGGTAGTTCTCACGAATGTCTTTGCAACCTGTCTAACTTCCATTAACATAGTTAGAAACTCTCTGATATGAAGAAAATTACTATAACTTCAGATATTACTCTAAGGAGATATTGCTGTAGAATAGAAATGAAGAGATGTAGATAAATCTGCTAATGTTCATCTTATTCACATTAAAGTGTGCATATAAAAACAGAAAACAGAAGCAAGAAATTCAAGGAAATCATGCCCAATAAAAAGATTTGAGTCCAGTTGCAACACTTTCTAAGTTACCGATATGGTGCATTCATATAGGTTCTGATAGAAATTCACTATGGTTTGGTAGACAATACTCAGAATTGGGAAGTGAAATGATAAGCAGTATATTTACTAAATGATTAAAAAATTACCACCACAATACTCCTGGTTGACTAGACCAGTAACACCACCATGACATGTATTGTGTGCTTCCTATACATAAGGAACCACAGCGGTTGCTGGAAAATAGAGATGAATATGCCAAGGTTCCTGCCCTATAGCTGCTCATGGTCTAATGGAGATGGATGTAGCAATGACACACACCTAAATAAAATAGCTACTGTGATCCACCCAACAAATTTTACAGAGTATTTCCTCTGAGCCAGGAACTATGATAGGCTGACAAAAAAATCCAAGTGAGAGATGGAAGTGAGGATTGGAACACAGGAGAAGAAAAGATGCTAATAGCTATCTGCATTTCGAACGCAGTTGTTTCTAGTTCTTACCTGAGCTAGAAGTGATCGATGGTGGCAGGGTACCAAGATCAATGACACAGCCCAGGATCAAAACCACTGATATCAATATTATCAGTATGGCTCAATCTCATAAAATCGAGGGATTATTTCAGGGTGAAGAAAACAGGACAGTTTTATTTAAATTTAAGTGAAATTTAACAGAATTTCACTAAAAATGAAACCAATACTTGAGGATTAATGACTTGAAAAACCATTTGAAGTAGCATAAATAAAATTTTGATTAGGATTTTTTTTAACTACTCACAATCCCCTTTAGGATACTGTAGTGATTCACAAAATCCACAATCATGAGGCAAATGCTTTTCAGTATTTAAAGAATATCTAAGAATTGGTTTTAAACCAAGGTAAGGATCAATAGATACATAGCACTTGTGCATCTGCTGCAAAATGTGTCCTCATGAGGGGAGGAAACAAGTTTTGTGAGGCTTGACACTTATGATTTGGGATACCCTCTTTAAAGAAATAATTATCATCTCCTCATATGGACCACAATTTCACAGAGAGAATTTTATAGAGACAAGAAAAGATAACTGATCAACTGGCATGGTTGATAGAATTTTGTTCTTCTTATTATTGATAGTTTAGAAAAGTTTACTCCATCTTTACAGTTTGCTTTTGGTAAAGCCATGTGAAACTTTCATCAGACTATATCAAATTTGAGGAAATCTTTATCAAGTGTCTTATGAGCTGTAAAATTTGGAAGAAATTCCCACATACTAGCTTCTGGCTTGACAGATTTCAAAGCCAGTTTCTCTTCCACCGTCTGCATACTTCCAGTGTCCCATGACATGGGAGTTGTGCCTAGCATGGCATGGCATCTGGCCCAGAAACCTTGGTGCTACACTGTCAGGTGAGTCCGCTGTGGGACTATTCCTAGGAGCCATTCCCATACTGGAACAGCTACTGCTAACATGACTGTAGATGCAACTGACTGTGGATGATGTGACCATATCCCACTCAACCTAACCAGATCTATTTTCCTTTTTATAATCCCTCAAATGTCTACATCACTTCAACACTATAGCTACAAGGTGATACATGACGGAGGGGAAGTTGGAACACAAATAGTGTTAATAACTAATTCGCAACTTGAACAGAAACCTATGCCCATGTGATCACATTGCTACTTCTCGACCAGGGCCACGAAGTGAGTGAGGCTTATGCTGCACTCCAAGGTAAATTTGCTTCTGGTCCTCCTCGAAGCTTTCTAATTTTTATGACCTTGAACTTGAGGTGGTTGTGCTGCCTACCAGCTAAATCAGCTAAATAAGCTATTATATTTTGTAAATTCATCATAATAATTCTTTTAAAACTTGCATGGATAGATATGGCTGTATCTATAAAATGAATCTTCAGCATAATGCACAAATACCTCTGAAAACACTGTGAGAAATAAAAGGAAATCAACACATCAAGGAATGATGAGTGGTGAAAAAGAAAAAAAAATGAAAACAATTATGAACAAAAAAAAATAGAGGAAAATAAACTTCATGGATTATGTAACTTAAAGACATACATTATCATTCCAGAAGGTGGGCATTTGTACACCAACATGAGCATTGTCAGGACTGTGAAGATTTGCTGATTATCCATTTTGATTCATTTTTTAAGCCAAGAGAGATGATCCTACCACCCAGCTGACATGGCATATTGATACCAGTTTCTGAAAATTGTTTTATATTTTTCTACCTTACCACCAGAACTGGTTTGTTTATGTTAAGTTCTTTAACCTTTCTCCTTCTCAAATGGCATAAAGTATCAAAACTAGTTTATCTCTTTTGATTATCCTATAGTGTGTCTAGGGAAATAAATCACCGTGTCACAACAATAAATAGCAACAGAATGGAAACAGCTACATTAAATAGGAAAGTGCCATTTATTACATTATTCTGACAACCTTAAATCCCGCAAAAATACAAGATCTGGAAGTCGCTGCTGCAAAAGCAGCAGAAATACATGTGTTTGTAAATGCACATTCAAAATGCTAAACAGAATTCTGATTCGAGGACCCCACAGAATTTGATCAAATGTATCCATCTGTTCGCCTTCATGTAAATAATGCTCACATGACCAGGGCTGGGACCTCTTCTAGGACAGGCCTTGAGACTTTCCTTACATCTGTCACTTCCCCTGTTTATGGCTGCCTCCTCAGTAACTCATGGGGTTTTCTTCCCAAACACTCAACTCAGCTTCCTGAGGAAATAGCACCAGGAAAAAGCAATTTCTGTATTTCTTCTTCTTTCTGGCTGATTTGTGCCTCAGTAACTAATATTAATATCAAAAGCAATACACTCTCCACAGAAGCATGCAAACACTTCGAGAAAGCCCTTTAGTTTCTCATTTCCACTTCTGGAACTCAGAGGGGACTATTTCCTAAGCAAATGTGATCACCTCCGTGCAAGCGCTCCCCTTCCACACCTCCTCCCTCTCACATGTGGAGTCATCAAAATACACAGTATCCAACAGTTTTAAACAGTTCTACACTGTTGACACCTCTAACAATGTGTCTAATAGAGAAACAAGGTACACTTGGACCCTTATCTTTGGAGGGACTAGATTGTTTCAATGGCTGCTTCTTATCGGAGGCAACTGTGTTACCCTGAAAATAAAGTGACACTTTCTGCACACACAGTTTCTCTCTGACCCATGAGGGATGAAGCCTGCAGTGGCCAAATTAGGAAAAGCTAATCTATGAAAATTGAAGGATGCATTTCTGTCCGTCCTGTACCTGGCCTCATGTTGCATTTTATGTCGTCTTTAGTGCTCCAGAAAACAGGTCAAGTCTTAACATCCACAAATGGTAACGTGGAATTCCATTGCCAATGCGGTGTGGGAAACAACCAAGCTTTCCCCAAGTTTGCAGGTTTTTAGATTAGTGATAATAAATCTCCTCCAAAAGCTGTATATAATGTATTTATGATATGTAAGATATAAATGAATATAAATAAAACAAATTATATGTATGTGAGAGAGCGACACACACATGTTGCTATTTGGTTTCTTTTACTGGCAGCAATTTTTTTCCTTTCTAATTATACTATCTATTGCTGGAGGACCTTAGTATTTTCCTTTACAACAAACTCTTTCCCTCTGACACCCTCTTGTTTAACCACACTTATCTATTCAAAGTTTTCATTGCAACATAGAAAATTAAGTGGAGGAATGATGCATGTCCTGGCTATTTAAGACACCCCAAAACACTTTAATCCTGAAATTTAAAACCACATACATTGTGTATACAGCCTGAAGAAATTTGAAGGATGAATAAGTAAACACTAAACTTTTTGCTCTGCAGCATTTGTGCTCATTAAAGGATATTTTGCTCAGTAAAACTAATTCTGGTTTTTACACAGTACTTTTTATTTCATGCATCTGATATGCTACCTTTGCACTATATGAATCAGGACCTGGGAACAGTATAAAGCAGACCAATTTTGCTAATGAACATTAAATATTATAAAAACCTCCTTTTACATAGTGCATTATTTTGGAATACATCTTATCCTTGAAATCTGAGCCACTCACAAAAAGAATTAAAAAAAATAAGTCTGAGAAATAACATATCCTAAAACAGTGCTGAAAAACTTCATAATGTTTCACTAGAACACAGAACAAAGGTTTATCTGAGACTCCATCACAGGGCATTTAGCTTCTGAATTAGCAGGAACAACTCTTTATAAGCTGGTTTTAGTTCTTTAAGATATGATCATCAAAATTCACCTGCCTCATCTTTTCTCACAAAGTTTTCAGTATGAACTCTGCAAATTAACTTAATAGGAAAAGTTAACTCTCTGTTTATACATTATTGTGAGATTTCCTCACTGATAAATGAGAGAAGTCACAGACATTTAAGACTGTCTGACACTGAAGCACAATGCCCCTGCTGCAGTGCCTCTAAAACTATCTATGTCCTTGGTCCAGACAGAAGAACTCTTACTAGATAAGGCCATGGTACATAGCAATCAGGCCCTAAGACAGGTCCTTCCTTGGCTCCTTTCGTCTCTGACACTGTTGTCATTATAAGCCTGACCTGTACATTGAAATCCTAACGTAAAACTCAGGAATAAGTAAGGAAAATACCTTTTGAAGACGCTTGAAGCAATGGCTGTGGCTTTCTCATTGAGATTTTTGATAATTCAACTTTCTGATAGTAGCAACCATGTCAAATGACACGGCGGTGAAATAACACGGAATCACTCTCCCACGCAACCAACATGTTCTTTAGATTTCTTTTCCCAACTAAGGCATTATCACTTCACAGCTATCTAAAGGCAAATCTGTAATCACCAGATATTTTGTTCTGAAGAAAGAGTAATTTGAAAAAAAAATGTTAAAAACTTTTTAATTTCTTAGATAGTATAATTTCTGCCACTCAGTTACCCATAAACCCCATATGGCCCTACACACAGACACACACATACAAAAAAAACCCCCAAAAAACAAAACAAAACAAAAAACCAGTATTTCTGTTAATTCCTAATCTGAATAGATTGCCCCAAATGCCAGACAGTTCATTAAGTTAATATTTTTTACATTTAACAGTCACAGACATAAAGGTAGTTATGGAAAGTGGTTTACAGTTTTAACTTAGTAGAGACTAAAATATAGTTTAGACTCTTTCTTATTCATCTGCTTAAGTTTCTTCCTTATAATTAAAATTGTGGATCCAACCTCTAATTCGATTAACATTTTGAAAGTGACTGAGGCTTATCTAACATGATGCATATGACAGAGGACAGCACTTATGGTTTTTAAATCAGCGGTTCTTTCTGTTCAAAACAATCAGTGCTGAGTTTCATCTTCTATGGCTTTCCCATGCTCACAAGGCATTTTTTTTCTCCTTTCTTTGCAATAAAACAAACTGTTCTCTCCTTTCTCCACATATCACAAGCTGAAAAGCAGCCCAATCCCATGGTGTGGGTATCTGGAAATGGAATGTCATTAACGACTACAAGTGATCCACAGGCTAAATCAATTAACCAAAATAGGTAAAATCCCTACCCTCTCCCTTAAGCATTGCTAAAGCTACAGCATTGCTTCAAATAATGAACAGATTCTCCTCCAGAGCAGGCAAATGATTCAACAAGCCGAGAAGGTCTGATGCCTTTTAAGACTGTCTTTTGTATTCTCGCTGCATTCTCAGTGCTGCAGGTCAGGTTGGGAACTTCGGGAACTACCGCACTGTGCAAACGCAGCGTGTGTGGTTCTGGAACTCTGAGTGACTGACTGCTCAGAACATTCTCCTAAGGAAAAGAATTGTGCAAGGGCATATTGTACCAGCTGCTAGCTCGCAGCCAGCATTGTCTGCTGGGCAGGAATGAACAGTGTTTATTCTGAGACTACCACAGTGGGAGTCTCCGCCAGCAACCACAACACTGGTCTCACCCTTTTCTACTCCTTATTGCCTTCAAATCATCACCTCCATGTAAATTTCCGATGACAGATACTGAATATACATACAGATTAATGATCACTGAAAGGCTATGAACCACTTTCCCTTTGAATAAACATTAATTCCTTTTTTCAAAATAACAACGTCTTTCAAATATTATACTATGGTCTCATCCTCCATTGCTGGTGATTTCAAATGAAAGAAACCAAATTTTACCCAGGTCTAGTTTTTATCATTTAAAAAAAAAAGAAACTGAATTTTAAAAGATCTTACAAAACATTATCAAACTTCTGTCCCAATTCCAAGTCTATTAAAATGGATATGTATTCCTAATATTTAAAAAATTGTTTCAAGATACTTTGTTCCTTGGAATTGAGGAATATAGTTAGGTATTAGCTATGTAGAAATATTATATTCGAATGCTATATTCTGTGGTAGCACTAGTAGCAATTGTGTTAGCAGTACTAATAGAACGGTTTCTATGTGTCACATATTATTTCCAGTATTTTACATATACTTGTTGATTTAAATCTTAGTAAAATATTATGAGGGTGGTACTTGAATTTATCTACTTGCTCAGGGTCACATAGGTAGGAAGGTGCAAAACTATAATTCTAATTCTGACCCCAGAATCCTTACTCTTTAAAAATAAGAACCAAAAGAAAAAGAACTAACTTGAAGCAAAAAAAAAAATAGATTTTTTTACATGATTATGAATGTATTTTTGAAAAGTTGGATTTTTTAAGTACTTAAATAGCTGGTGATGGGGAAGTTAACAGTATAAATCCCTACTTTTCAATATGTAAGCTATCATAAAGAATTTTAATATTATTAGAAAAATATGACAAAGAAAGGGCATTGAGCTGTTATTTTACTTTTTTTTTTAGAGGAGGGGGGTTCAATTTCCTTTTTTTTTTTTTTTCCTTTTCTTTCTTTTTTTTTTTTTNCAAACTCCTGGGCTCAAGCAATCCTGCTGCCTCAGCCTCCCAAGTAGCTGGGACCACAGGCATGTGCCACCATGCCTGGCTAATTTTTTTCTATATATATTAGTTGGCCAATTAATTTCTTTCTATTTATAGTAGAGATGGGGTCTCGCTCTTGCTCAGGCTGGTCTCGAACTCCTGAGCTCAAAGGATCCTCCCACCTCGGCCTCCCAGAGAGCTAGGATTACAGGCGCTTTTCTTTCTTTTTTTTTTTGAGACAGAGTCTCACTTTGTTGCCCTGGCTAGAGGGTAGTGGTGTCATCACAGCTCACTACAACCCCAAACTCCAGGGGTCCAGTGAACCTCCTGCCTCAATCCCCCAAGCAGCTAAGACTACAGGCATGTGCCATAATGTCTGGCTAATTTTTCTATTTTTAGTGAGATAGGGTCTCACTTTGCTCAGGCTGGTCTTGAACTCCTGACCTCAAGTGATCCTCCTGCCTGGGCCTCCCAAAGTGCTAGGATTACAGACGTGAGCCACTGTGCCCAGCCTGTCATTTCACAAAGTTTCTGTGTATTGGGTCAATGTGTAAACATGCAGCAGTTATCAAAATTCAGGAATAATTCATAGCTATGGATAACTGAGTTGTCTTTTCTCTACTTCCCAGAGTGAAATACTTGAATTCAGAGATTTTATTACCCACACCAGGAGCTACAATGTTAACTTTTGTGTTTCTGGGTGAGGCTTTATTCTCTTGTGCTATGTCCAATACTCTCCAACCACCGGTCCTGGAAAAAAAAATATCACATTTCAATGATTGGCCTGATTAGCTTTGGCTCTCGATTCCCCTATAATATGAAAGAGTATTTAGTAATTTATGATTTGCTATACATTTGATGTTAAAATCCTAACTTCAAATGTCAGAATAAGGAGGAAAGAATAAAACTAAGTCTGAAAGAATGAAGGTGTTTACAAAGTATCTCTCATTCTTGGTATCCAGCCAGATGAGAATCTCATATTTTAGGTATTTTTTTTTCTTTTCAACTGCCAGTGCTTATATCTGGGTACATTAAAAAGCCTTAGAGATTATAACCTATCCAGGTAGGGGCTCACATTTTACAACTTATTGTCTATTGTTTAAAAGATTTAAAATTTTCTGCACAGCATCTTCAAATCTCCAGAGAAAAGAGGCTATATAAATTCAAAATAAACAAACACTAGGCAGTTCATGTGGTAGTACTTTTGATTTCCTGTATGTATTCCTCAACTGGCTCATGAACATGAATTCATTTAATAAATTAATTTCAGAAAAAGAAAACTAATTTATCCCTAGTGAATGTCATTATTTCCTATTATGCCAACTAAGTGTTTCCAAAGTTCTACATCAAACAAAAGCTTATTTTTAGTGGAAAAAGTTTATATCCTCTGATTTGATGCTTACCGTCTTTGTCATCCTTGATTTGATGACCCCTTATCCTGCTCTCTATGTGGTATTTAATTTGCTAAGACTAAAGAGAACATAACAACCCTTCATTTTCCCAAGAAAATCTCAAGGGTAAAGTTCTAGACACATTTTCCTAAAGGAACAAACAAAGTCTTCCTTAGGAATGTCAATGAGAAAGAAACAATGCTGGAATTTAGGAAATATCTGAGAACAAAATAAAACACTGCTGTCATCAACAATTTAAACTTATTTTAAAATAACTTTTTCAAAAGCCACAATGCTCTATCTTTAAAGGTTGACAGAGTTCTGAGACTGAAATTCTGCCAGTGGTAACTTCTGGGTTCAGAAAAATAGACAAGCATGCCAGAAAGGGAAAAACCTGAGGAAAGATGGAGGGGGACCCTACATATAAGAATTAAAGTATACTGGAATTCAGATATATCTGCATTAACTATACACATCAGCTAGTTTCAGGAAGCCTTAAAAATGGTGTTAAATGCACCATCTGGAATCTTGTAAAATGAACTTTTACCTGATGGTTAGTGGCAATTTATTACTAAACACAAGAGAGATGTGTGAGCTATTTTGGACTCAAATAGGACATTATCCTTGCAACAAGACCAATATTCACTAGGCAACATATCCACTGAGCAGTAAAACAGACCACTGAAATTGTTGTAAAGATATTACAGCATTATGGATTTTAGTCTGTGAACCAAGAGGTTTTTTATTCCTTCTGTTACTCTCCCCCCACAACTTCTTTCTTCCAGGAAGCCATCCAGTAATAGTTTTTCCAAAACTATAATCTTTCTTCAACTTTCATACTTGTGTCTTAAGAATGGTAATATTGCCTATTCACATAGCCCCAAAGCCCAGGGGTAGCTGATAGTCTACACATCACCGCAAGTTGTGAGAACCGAGCATTAGGATTTTACTGCTGCAGGGACCAGAGACATGTTTTTTAATTTCTTCCTGCTATCCCCCTTTGTCTCTGTGCACATTTGTATATGTGTGCCTTAACTGGAATTTACTGTGCATCTATCAAGAATGTTGACCTATGTCTTTCAAATGAGCCTTGAGTAATTTTTTTATAGAACGTGTTCTTCCTCTAGCACTGCCACTGCAAAATCATAGGAGTAACGAGAATTCCGGGGGTCTCTGGACTCTCAGCAGTCCTCTGAGGTTGCCTCAGCACTTCCTGCCCTGAGCCAGCAATTGCTGTGATCTTTCGCCATGTGGAGGACCCAGTAACAAGAAGCCTGCAAGCTCTGCTTCCCAGTTTTCCTCCAATGGCATACATGAAGACACTGTTGGTCCTGACACTCTGGTGCCAGTATTAGTTATTGAAAGAAGTATTTCACTTCAAGAGGCAATTTAATTCTCTCAGACCTATTCCACTTTGTACAGAAATGCCATGACAGCTGTCTTAAAAAGTTGCTCAAAGTGCCTTGGTCTTAAGTGTCAGGATTATTTATGGAAAGCATCAATCTCAGGGGATGTATCTAATGATAACCATGAATATATTTTATTACAATGATGAATATACATTATGATATATTTAACCACAAATATATCTCATGATATATTATGATAACCATGAATTATTCTACATCTCTGCATTCAAGTAAAAGAGCAGGGACCAAAACATAACTTTGCACAAACTTTCCAGCAATGCTAGAAAAATCAACTAGTTCATAAAATATTGGTAAAGCAAAGCAAGATAAATATTCTAAATTCTTTAGTCCCTTATTACAGTTTGTAACAATGTAGAGGTCGGATGAAAACACATTTATTTCTGAAGTTATTCTTTTTCTGTTATTTTTTAAATAAGTGTGAGTGAGCACACATAAACTTACATAGTCCTGAGTGGAAGATGGAAAAAGATGCATTTTCCTGCCTCTGGCTGCAGGAAGTCACTAAGCCATGCAGATATCAGGGATAAAATGACCATGATCGAAGCTGATCTTAACACACTGAACATTTTCCTCCAATGCCATTCTTTGGGCAAAATATATCAACTGGATCAGTTTTGGTAAAACAAGAATCAGTAGTAATTTTTTCCTACAAATTATATACATACAATTATTCATGTTCACACATATAAATACACATTCATAAAGTCTTTATAAAATCTCAATAATGAGCATCATAGATATTTTTCTCTAAGTTTCTTTTTGTCGCTTCAACAAAAAATAAAAATAAAATTTAAAATACAACTGGGTAGAAAGTTTCCATCTTTCTGGCATGGTTTCAGATGCACAAAGATCCAGAGATGTCATAAAATATCCCCTAAAGGTATTTCTATATTGATTCTCATTCTCTCTCTCTCTCTCTCTCTTTTTCTCTCTCTCTCTCCTGCATATGTATCTCCATAAGGTATTGTTCAATTAAAAGAAGATATGACAAAATAATGTGTATGCTTTATGAATATAGCACCACTTTAGGTTTATTGATGAATATCTTAATTTTTTGGACCACTGAATCTGTCTACAAAGGCTGGTGGGGAATGGTTCTATACAAGCTGTTTTCACTGTAATTCATACTACAGATACTTTTTAAATAAGAACATGGAAAATAATTTCAAAGAATTTCAAGGTGTTGCCCCTGTCATTCAAAAGGTAGAAAAACGAGGCTCTGAAACAGTGTGTAATGCGAGATAGGTCATATGAATTTTGAAATTTTTTTCTAAGCATTACGAGTTCCCAGGCCATTGGTATAGTTAAGAGAATTCTCTCTGGGTGATCAGAAAAGAGGCATTGCTAACGCTGCTAAGAGTTTTAATGTGGCTGGAAGTTGTAGCCCACAAAAAAATGGTAGAAAAAAATGAACTGCCAAAGACTTTAACACTGAAAATGAAGAGAGAATGTAATCATTGTTGCTCAGAATCAGTCTCCTGAAATGAATGATTAACTAGGGACAGGGTCCAATGCGTCACAATGGGACATATCAAAAGCCATTATACAGGGACAGCTGATGACAACAGCACTCAGAATGGGAAAAATGAAATTGCTGACTTCACATTAGTTATAGGAGAAAAACAACAACAGTAACAACAACAAAAAAAACTAATTTTCTAAAAACAAAGTGCACTCAAAAATTGCACCAAATCTAAAAGCACACCAAGATCATTATGAACCAGAAGAACCAAAGGAAAGTGAACGCATAATATATGGCAAGGCTCACAAAAGAGGCCATTTTTATACCTAGTGTTATTAGAGAAAGGCCACCAAAAAACATGGAGTAAAACAGAAATATATACTAAAGAGAAGAAAAGGCATAAAGCTACCTATTCCCAGGTGAATTTTGTAGCCACATACAATTTTTTTAGTATCACCCAAAATAAGTGAAATCCACACACATCCAATCTGGTTCAGATATTCTTTAAAGTGACTGATTTCTCCTACCCCAAAGTTAATAATAATAGTATAGTATAGTAATAGTATTGAGTATGGGAAAAAAATAGGAAGTTAGACATGATGCTCATAGGAAGTTAAAACGCACACATCTATTTGCCCACTGAAGAATGTCAAGCAAAACACATTTTGCTCCTGATCTGAGCAGGAATCTTCTTATTCACTGGGGATAGAAACTCCATTTATATAGCACAGTATCTGAAAGAAAAAAAAAAAGTCCTATTGGGAAAAGACAAAAATCATTCACTGAACATTAGAAGATAATGCTGAGACTACTGAACTAATGGAGCTCTTAAAGTTCTTTCCAATCCTAACAGACTGAGGGTCTATGAGTCTATGGCATATACCAGAAAAAAAAAAAACCTCTATGTCAAAATTTAATTAATGACATAAGAAAGGCATGATTAAGTGCAGGAGTTTGCTCTTTAAGACAGAAATAACATATCCTATAGTGAAGAGTCAAGAGAAAAAGGTTTAGACAAGTAGATTTTGGAGTAAAAAGAATTCCATGTGAAAAGGATAGCATGCACAAAGAAAAGTATGCAGATAGGAAAGCCTAAGATTCTATTAAGAAATTGAAAACAGCCTTGTCTTTAGAATATAGGATATGTCGGATAGAAGGAGACTGGAAAATGAAGCTAAAGTGGAAGATGGGGTTGTATCAGAGAAGACCATGAATTCAGTGCAAAGAGACTGAACTAAGTTAAGCAAAGAGGAACCATGTAAGTTTTCTTAGTAAAGGAGAAATATTTTCAGAGCTGTATTTCAGAAATAAAAGTTTGGCATCCAGGTGGTCTGAAAGAGGACTGTAGCTTTGGGATAGAAAGGAGAGAACTTTCCACAGCGTAGGTGTTTTGCAGACTTCCCTCTTGGGCGATATTCTCTACTTGCTCTATATTTTAGCTCAAATGTCACTCCTGACCCATTTCTGATTATCTCTACTCAAATGATTAACAGGCACAGCAAACTTACCGTGTCCTCTAATTTACACATGATCAAACCTGTCCTCCTCTTAAACCCACTCTCCTCTCATTTTCCTTCTCTTTGCACCATTGTTGATTCAATGCCCAAGACAGAGGCTAGCAGTCTAGATCCTGCCTCACTCCACCTCCATTTCAACAAGACCCTCCACCGTCACTGTGATTCTACCTCCTACCTTCCATTTCCAATATCCCTGCATTACTTCCTCAGGAAGTCTTGCTACCACAACACAAAGATAACTGAATAACCTAGGGGCACCCTCCCCCCTCAATCAATGCCTTGGTCCTGAAGAAGATGCTGGAAGAATTTTGATGATCAAATTAAAGGGATGAGTTCAGAAGACCCAACAACGACTGATATTAGATTTTCCACCAGTCTGGTAGAATTGTGGCCTGAGAGTCAATAATTATGTTATTAAGACTAATTATGCTATTGTAGGATAATTATGTCAATAATTATGTTAAATAGTAGAAAATAGAGGAAGTGATATTTCTCAAACACAGAAGATTGCGTTCTGGTGTTTATCCACAGTATGCAGGGAGACCTCTTCAGGGATTGCTAAAAATCCTTGAACATCCATAAGTGTAACAAAGAGAGATGTCAATCCTTAGAAAGGAATCCAATATGCTTTGTGACAGTGATGGTGATTCTGTCGGACACTTAGAATACAGACATGGGGGTTCATGTATCATTTCTGAAATATCAGCATCTTGATGAAAATGAGTTCTGCTTTAAATTCCATAAGCAGATAAAGAGTGACTTATAGAAAGGAAGGAGGGTGAGGCAGCCTTGTTAGATATGGGTAAAAAGATGACTCTTTCTGCCATTCCTATGAGAATAATGAAAGATATTTTTAAGATCTCTACCTCACACACAAACTTTCAAAAAACAAAATAAAACAAAACAAAAAATCCAGCAAAACTCTTTCCTGGGAAGGGATGGGTTCTGCCCAAGGAACTTTAGAATCAGAAAGTGTAGATGTGACCTATTTAGAACAGGTTTTGGCATATTCTGCTTAAGGCATTGTCGGACTGAGTCCCACACCCATCGAAAATTCTCCCGAAACTGGAATTCAGGGCTGGCAGGAGATGGGGAGGGTGGGGAGAGTTGGCATTCACTGCTTATCTCTGAGGAGCCAGTGGAACCAGGCACAGATTGGTTGATGCCTGCGACACCAGCTCAGATCTGGAGATAAAGACGACAGGACTTGGCACAGCAGTTCAAAGCTTGCTGTAGAGTTTTTAGAATGCCAGCAGCAAAATGACCCAAAAGGACGAATGGGCAATACGATTCTGCCATGAAAGTGTGGCCAGGGATCATGCAAAGATTGCCATGGCCAGTCTCACAGAAGAAAAATTTCGTAGATTTCCCCATAACCATAAAGAAGTGTCATCAATCTTCTTCAGGCTTTGCTTGTAGAAAGTATGAATGTTTGTTGTATCTGGATAGCATGCACAAACAAAACCTACATCCAGCAAGAAGAAAGCTTAGAGGGGCAATACTCAGGACTCTTCAGGGGACCCAGAAAGTGGAGAATCTTACCCTCACATCTAGGATAGTTAAAGCCCAAGGAGAGGAGAAAAAGGGGCAAAAACATGCTTTTGGAGACAACTCCCAGGTGGGAAGGTAGACAGAGATGGTAGCCACCCTTCCACTCTCACCTCCAAATGTGAACACCTGTCAGAAAGGTGCCTAGTTCTCACCCTGTGAGCCCAGATTCAGGGTAAGACAGTGACTCTGAGAAAGGAGAGAACACAGCTGGGGACATGGGGCAGCCTGTCACCCCCACCAAATTATATTATGTCTACCATTTTCTTGCCAAAGACCAATGCCCACCTCCCAAAGATTGCAGGACTCATTAAAGATGGCAGCAATGGACAAAACTGTGTTCAGCTTCCTTATGGATTCAGCCACAGTAAGACCACTCCTGGGGGAATTGCCACACTCAGGAGCTCTTAGTTGGCAAGAACTCCTTTTATAGGTATAAATATCACATCTGCCACTTAGTAGCATCCTGTAGAGTGCCATGGAAAGAACTGGATGTCAATCAAATCTTACTGAAACTTATGTTCCCAGTTCACCAAGTAACTGTTACATATATTTACAAAGGAAACAAAAGTCTTGCTATGTTTGTCTTTAAAGACAAACATAAATATAGTCATATATTTGTACATGAGGAGATAATCTTCGAAACAATTTATATGAAGTAGTTTTGGAGTCTAATGGTGTATTTACATATTCATATGAACATGTGTGATGTCTTGGAAATCCACAGTAACTAAAATGAATGAATAACAAAGAGCGAGGCAGCAACTTTCTTCCTAACCTCTCTTCACATTGCCGGCCTCAGCCCTTCACTTACCAATCCAAATTTCATTTCCTCTTTGTCCCAGCTTCATTCTGCAAACATATAGTGGACCTTTGATAAGCCTGTGTGATGATGCCCTGAGTTCTTCTAGAATTCCCAAATTGGCAGATATAAATCTGTTTATATAAGAGCTTGTTGGTCATGATTCACAATCCTATGGGAGCCTGGTATTACCAGAGTTTAATTCCATACTACAAGTTAACAACTCTTCCAGTTTTCACTAATATTTGATTTCTCCCTTGAGGGCCACACCACAGAAGAAAAGGTTAAACAATAAAGCCTTGCTTGTGAGGTGCAAATGCTGGGTAGTCAGTTATTATTTCTCTCTACCTGCTAATTAAGTTAACAATATTAATGGTAGAGTCCATTGACCAAGGGCTAACCCTGTACCAGACACTGTGCTGAGTACTTTCTAAGCTATCTTTATATCAACTCAATTTATGTTATAGCAATCCTCACAACCAGGCCCTCGAGATGGGGTTCATTGTCCCCATTTCTGATGAAGAAGCTGTAGTTTATTTTTTTTGTTTGTTTTTTATTTATTTATTTATTTTGAGACAGTGTCCCGCTTTGTTGCCCAGGCTAGAGTGAGTGCCGGGGTGTCAGCCTAGCTCACAGCAACCTCTGACTCCTGGGCTCAAGAAATCCTGCTGCCTCAGCCTCCCGAGTAGCTGGGACTACAGGCATACACCACCATGCCCGGCTAATTTTTTCTATATATATTAGTTGGCCAATTAATTTCTTTCTATTTTAAGCAGAGATGGGGTCTTGCTCTTGTTCAGGCTGGTTTCGAACTCCTGACTTTGAGCGATCCGCCTCCCTCGGCCTCCCAGAGTGCTAGGATTACAGGGGTGAGCCACCGTGCCCGGCCTAGAAGCTGTAGTTTAAAGAGACTGTCTAAGTGAGGGGCGAAGGACCCAACTCCAGGTCTTTCTGACTCTGAAGCCCAGATATGTGACCACTATGCTATACCACTTCCCCACTTGTTATGATCTCTAAGACTCCCAATGCACATTTCAAATGTTTGCCTCAGTAAAATTAAACATTACTACATTTCAGAGATCTAGAGCCTAATGGGAAAAGTCAAAACTATAAATTGTGAGCTAAAATTAAATCTTAAGGTTCCCCTCACCAGCTGACT
This sequence comes from Mirza zaza, assembly GCA_008750895.1. Lineage (NCBI taxonomy): Eukaryota > Metazoa > Chordata > Mammalia > Primates > Cheirogaleidae > Mirza > Mirza zaza. The sequence goes on along the minus strand of VSMD01013221.1, from coordinate 42,100 downwards.
GAATGGACCCCCTCTTGGCCAAGGGGATACCCTAAAACTAAATTGCCTGCCAGGATGACAGAGGTCAGACATGCCTCATCATGCCCCCCTCCCTTCTTGGAGACATCCTTTGTAACCCATGAAAAGGCCTAAGCATAAGCAAGACAAACCTGCAAGTCCTCAATTTACAAACAAATACTACGTCCAGTGGCTTGTCTCTGATTAACAGAGCTCCTTATCTTAAAACATTCCAAGCCTTTAGACAAAGCTTCATGTCTTTAACCAATTACAAGTTAAAGAATCCTTAAACCCATTTATAACCTGTAAGCCTCTACTGGGAGACGGCCCGCCTTCTTGGGCCAAACCAATGTATGCTTTCCACGTATTGATTTATGACTTTTGCCTATAATCCCTGTCTCATTGAAATGTATAAAACCAAACTGTCACCCAGCCACAGCAAGTCCACTCGCTCAAGGCTTCCTGGGCGTGGCTCCGGGTCATGGTCCTCAAATTTGGCTCAGAATAAATCTCTTTAAAATAATTTTACAGAGTTTGGCTTTTCTTTCACTGACAAAATGTTAATAAAATATCTATTGTAGGATGTAAATAATCTCTTCCTTGACTTTACCTGTCCTCTTTCCTAAAATTGTAATATTCACAGTACACAGCTATCCAGGAACAGGAGAATTTAACTAATCTATTAAGTATTAATTGATCAAGAACTTTCCTATCCATCATCTCCTTTCATCCCCACCAGACTCCTCTGAAGGGGGACAATTTACTAGTGAGGAATTGGAAGTTTAGAAAGACCCAGGGATTTAGCTAAAATATCACACTTTTTGAGGATACAGATCTTGCTTTTCCATCTACATACTTGCATACATGTAATATGTAGTATGTAATATGTATACACAGAACCTGCCTCAGTAAGTGGGACAAATGCAGGAATTGGTATCTGGAAGGGACAGTATCTTTCTTGTTTACCACGCTACAGCTAGATGCTCAATAAAGGCGGAAGGAAGGAAGGAAGGAAGGAAGGAAGGAAGGAAGGAAGGAAGGAAGGAAGGAAGGAAGGAAGGAAGGAAAGAAGGAAGGAAGGAAAGGAAGGAAGAAGGAAGGGAGGGAAGAAGGAAGGAAGGAAGGAAGGAAGGAAGGAAGGAAGGGAGGGAGGGAGGGAGGGAGGGAGGGAGGGAGAGAAGGAAGGAAGAAGGAAGGAAGGAAGGAAGGAAGGAAGAAAGGAAGGGAGGAAGGGAGGGAGGAAGGAAGGAAGGAAGGAAGGAAGGAAGGAAGGAAGGAAGGAAGGAAGGAAGGAAGAAGGAAGGGAAGGAAGGAGAAAAGCAAGGAAGGAGGAAGGGAGGGAGGAGAGAAGGAAGTTATTCATACTTCAAACCTTACTCTGTTTCTAGCATCGAATACTGTTAGACTAATTAATTCTCCATCAACTTTGTATTTACAACATCTAGCACAATACCTGGAGCACTCGATAAATGTGGATTGACTATGGAAACTAAAATAGCAAATTAAAAAACAAAATCTTCCCAATACACCCACTGTCTTCCAGTAGCAAACAAACATATGTCCATGATCAGGTCAACCACTACAAAGAAACAGAAAATCAGAGAAGCTGAAACACACACCTACGGAAAACTGAGCGTTGAGTGTATATAGATAGACAGCACCATGACAGATGCTCACGGTCTCCTACGTAGCCCAGGATGGCCCTACAGAGACACAGAGATGTATTATCAGATTCTTCAGGTAGCCAGGTCCCACACCATTTAATACTTTAACAGTAAAGGTCAGAACAGTGAATTGAATCAGCAAAGTGAAAGGCAATGCTGTTAAATGTCTAGAAAAACCGAATTCACGCATCCCCCCTTCCTTATGGTTGTGATTTTTCAAATATAAACTGCAGAGAGCAGTAGAATGATGATATCACTGTAGATTAGATGTTCTTCTTTACAAAACTGGTCATATTCTTATTTCCTTCTTCCTTGGGGAGCCTTCATCTCAAGATAACTTTTAAATAGAAACAACCAGCTTTTCAACAGAGCCTGATTATCAATTTGCACCTCTGGCAAAGGAAGGCCTACAATTCTATTGTTTTGCTAATTGTCAATTTGCATCTTTGAAAGGTGTTGCATTTTCTCTTCTTTCTAGCAGGTTAAGACTAATTCTGTATGTTAATAAATATTATAAACACTTTTCACAGAAATGCAGTTTGCTAAAAAGTAGGCTATTATTGTTATTCTCCATTTTCCTCTACTTAATTACACATTAGATTTTAAAGTTGATTTTATCAAAACTAGTTATGCTCTTATTGAAAGTGTTTCTTCTTCAGAAAAACTTTTGTTAGTCAAATATACATTTAGACAAAAAATATTTTTTAAAGTGACAGTTTTTGACAGCCACGAAAAAGTTATGAATTAATTATGGCAAAATTTTGCAAGGACACCCATGGATTTTAGCTTGAGTAAATTACTTGAAAATATGCCTTCCTTTCCTTTCTTCACGTGCATATAAAGTATAAAAATATAAAAAGTAAAAACAAAAATCCATTTTACAAAGTAACCAGAAAAAGGAAACACGGTTTGTAAAAACATAACAGGAAAAGGGACACAAATTAGATCAAGATTATTCTTTACACTTATGTTTACAAGTAGTTACACTGAGAACTAAAAGTTCTTAACATGCCCTATCAGTACTAGTTCCAGTAGTTGATTCCGAATGATAAGATCTCTGGATATGCTTGCCAAAGCAGGTACTTTTAATCCACTGCAACATTTCTCCTACCTGATTGCTAGATATGAACTACTAAATCAAATGTTATATGTTAACTCTCAAATTTTTGAGTTTAGGGAGGTGGTGTTTTAAAGATCAAGTGATCACTTCCCATTGGATCCAAGTGAGGATGTTTAAAGTCATTTTTACCTTGCTAAATAATTGCTTTGCAGGTCATACATAGTTTTAATTCACTAAATTTATTCATATCCTACCTTTATCCTAAAAGGATTTGAGAGGGGCAATATCTACTTGTGTCACATTGGTTTCTCAAGTGCAAAATCATAGATAAACAATATCTATAGATAACAAAGATCATACATTTAAAATGTCTGTAAAGTACTTTGTAAAATATGAATGTTACATGTTATTTATTACTGTTTCTGGGCTTGTTCCTAAACCATGTCATCAGTCCAAGATGAAGCATCCACTTAATGACATACCTTTACATTATAAATATTTAAAAGCTTTCCTGAAAGTATTAACACTTTGAAAAGAACATTTTTTAAGACATTTAAATCAGCTTCCTCAATTCAACCTATCACTGTCCCCAGAATATTTGTGAGATATATATATATATATACACACACACACACACACACATACAATTTATACATGAACCCAGTGTATAATGCCTCTTAATACTGCTCCACATTCCTTTTCATAAAAACTATGAAATCGGCTGGGCTCGGTGGCTCATGCCTGTAATCCTAGCACTCTGGGAGGCCGAGGCAGGCGGATTGCTCGAGGTCAGGAGTTCAAAACCAGCCTGAGCAAGAGCGAGACCCCATCTCTACTATAAATAGAAACAAATTAATTGGCCAACTAATATATATAGAAAAAATTAGCTGGGCATGGTAGCGCATGCCTATAGTCCCAGCTACTCGGGAGGTTGAGGCAGCAGGATTGCTTGAGCCCAGGAGTTTGAGGTTGCTGTGAGCTAGGCTGACGCCATGGCACTCACTCTAGCCTGGGCAACAAATCGAGACTCTGTCTCAAAAATAAATAAATAAATAAAAACTATGAAATCTAAGATTGTAAAATCTATTTTGGGGGGAAACACTGAAAAAATGATAAGATAATTACTAGGAGGAAAAGTGGTTGGGTGCAGAGAATTGGTGAAGAAATGAGTTGAACAAAAGGAGTTAATTCCATGTGCAAATAACTCTGTATGGTCAAGTCATATGCCAGGCAAAGGACAATATTCATTAGTAGCATAAGTGGTTTAACTATCCAAGCTATAAAGGACTTTCAGCGTTTTGGCTTTTTTTCTTCTCATCCGTTTTTTTTCTTTTTTACTCTAAAAAATATACTTCCATATTTTAATATGGTTCTGAGACTGCAGAATCCATTTTTGTATTTCACGAACTATTTATTGAACATGTTGAGGCTCAGAACACAACACCCTGAAATACGGCACCTTGACAACAGAGAAAACCACAGAGCAAGAAAGGTCAGTTCTTCCTCCTTTCTCCCATGAAACATGGTCATAAAGGAATTCTGACCTACCTGGCCTGAAGTAGGTCATAGGATGCTCATTCCAGAGTGTGCTGTCCCTCCGGGGGATGGGAGGAGAGAAATGTCATACAGAGACACAGGGGGAAAAAACTCAATAAACAGACCTTGCTGAAGAGTCCCCCCTTCCCAGTTTATTACCTTTTGATTATACCCCTTGTGGCCCAGTCATGCTCCTCCATGACTTCCCACTTATTTCATCAGCCTTAGTGTAAAAATCCACAATTTTCCCTGGGTCTTTGAGGACAGTTCCCATGTCACAGTAAAACTTTTGTTAAATACATTTGCTATGCTTTGCTCTTGCTAATCTGTCTTTTGTTATAGGGATGTCAGTCATGACTTCTTGTGAGAAAGATATAACTTGTTCTCCTCTAAAAACACTTTGTGTGTGCCAACTTTGTTGGAACTAATTTTAGCAAAAAATAATCAGAGTTTGCATGTGGGGTATTTTAGGAGTAGGGCTGAACATCATATTACACAAATGAATTTCCAGTTTTAGCCTTGATGTCTCTGGGCAAAATAAATTTAATTTAGGCAACGATGATCAGAGAATAATTTTGACCATTTTATGTAAATTGATTGGAATTATTTTCAGGTCAGGCTGTTAGTAGAAATGTTGAAGATGGACATCCATATTTACTTAATTCTTAACATCATTTAGCTATGTCTAAAGGCTGAAGAGGTTCCTAGCAGACATCTAGTCAGTCTCAGAATCCCAGAATCAGTGCCTTCCTTCAGTCATGAAGTATCCATTTGCCTCTTTTAAAAAAATAATGAATAAAGCTATGAGTAGGAGTATGATATCTGGATATCTTGTAAAATCTTATAAAATATATAATTTTTATATATAATATAATTATATATTATATAATATATAATTTATATATAATATATTATACATAATATATAATTTATATATAATATATATTATACATAATATATATATAATTTTTTAAAAAACATGCTTTATCCTAGGCGAATGTTTAGCAGAACACGAAGGTCATAAATTATACAAAAATGACATAAAACTTGAGGGTTTTATGGAATTTCCTTTAGGACACCTGATAAATTCCTATATCAATTAAACCTAAAGAAATTGGTACTTGAGAAAAGAAATGAAGGTCTTTGGTTTATTTAAGGAAGAGAATGAAAAATAACTTCAACTTATATTGAAGTAAACTTTCAACTTACATTGAGACCATAACTAATTATTATTCTGCTCTCACTGATGGTAGATACATAGGAATTGGATTTAAATCACAATGTAAAGGATACACATACCATGTGCAGAGGTTTCTGCGAAGTTTTAAATTTAATGTTTTCCATCTTTAGGTCTTATGATCATGTAGCTCCCCTCTTCAAAACATTCCAGGAGTTTCCCATATATTTAAAATAAAGTCCAAAACCTTCCCTTGGCCTGGCAGGTCTTCTGCCTGCCGGTTTCCTTGCAATCTCTCCTACATGACCAGTGATGTCCCATGTCAAGCATTTGCACACTTGCCTGAGTTCCACTTGGCTGCAGGACTCACAAAAGGAACCTCATCAGAAAACCTTCCCAAAACACTATGGGAATTAGCAACCCGCCATTTCTTTACCCTCATACCTCTTTACCTGCTCTACCTTACACTACTTAACTTATTCATCTGTTTGCTCACTACTGTATCTCCCAGTAGAGTGTAAACTTGAGTACGGTCACTTATATGCCCAATTCCTGCAACAGTGCCTGATTACCTAGTAGCTGCTCACTAAATATCGTGAATGAATAAACATTCATTATCTACCATGAGCAGGTTATAAAAGGCACAAGTCTGTTGGAATTCAGAAAAATATTTACTCTATATGGCATTGATTTTTCTCAGATAAATATTATTTTAATTATTATTCAAATAAACTATTATCAAATTTAGAGAAACCTTCCAAATCATTAAGCATCTCTAATTACATATAGGTCTTTCTGCCATTTTAAAGACCTCTGTCACCTTCTTAATGGTCATGCTGCTTGCAAATTTATTGTATTCCAGCAATTTCCTGTACTACTTTTCCCTTCAAACACTTCCAGCAGTTCTGCTTTTTGGCATATCAATTCAATTCTTCTAAAATTGACTTTGGCATTTTCCTCTATTTTTTTGGTCCCTGTTGTATGCGTTTTCTTTTAAATAACTTTCTGCTTCATACTTACAATAAGGTACGGGCCCTATACAAAGTTCCTAAGGCAAAGAGTGTATGAGCACAGGAAGTTATGCCTTCACTGGGCTCGTTTAACTGTGTGTTTGCTGCTCCTTCTGCCTCAAAGGGTTCTCAGATTATCTTGTCTGAAAAACCTCTACTCATCTGATCTAGCTCAAATATCACCTCCTCTGTGAATTTCTCTGATTGCTTCAAAGCAAAAGTTGCTGCTTCTTCCTCCGTGTTCTCTCGAGTCTTTAAGTCTTAACGATGAACTGATCACTCAGGCAGTTTCTGCCTCGCACCGCTCTGCGTATATTTCCACTGTATAATAATTGATTGCCTGTATTTGTGCTTCAGGCTTTAGTCCTTGTATTCACATTCATACTCTCTCTCTTTCCATTTTTGTCTACACTCACTTCCTTGCTGATGACTCCCACATTTATATTTCTACCTCGCACTTCCGTTCGGTGTTTTTCTACTGGAATATTTAATAAGAATCGCAAACATATCATTTTCAAAGCTGATTTATTCTTTATGCTCAGATCTCAGTGAATGGCAATGCCCACTTTTTTCAGTTCCTCGAGCCAAAATCCTGACATCACCTGTGATTCCTCTCTTTCTGTCATACCCATATTTACCTGGGTCAACAAATCTTGTGGATGGAACCTATAAAATACGCTAAGTCACGGTTTTGACCACTTCTAACCACCTCCACTGCCGCCACCTGATCCAACCTACTGTGATCACCTGTCTGGCTTATTGCAATAGCCTACTTCCACCAGCCTCCCTTGACCAACCTGTGTTTTCTCCATACTGCAGCCAGTGATCCTTTCAAAACATGTCAGTTCTCTTTGCACAAAACCCTAATCAAGGCTTCCCATCTCATTTAGAGTCAAAGTCAAAGTCCTTTACTATTTAGGCCCTATTCAGGCCTTCCAAGGCCTAAATGATCTGGCTTCTAGTGGTTGTCTGACCTCACGTGCTTCCATTCACTCCTTCCTGGGCTCTGCTCTAGCCACGTGGGCTCCTTGCCCTTCCTTGAACTGCTATTAATATTTACTGTTCTTTGTTTCATTATGTCCATTTACCTGCCATCCATTCTTAGTATCTAGAACTGTGCCTGGAACATAGTTGGCACATAATACTTACTCGTTGGATGCTACAGGACTCTTTATCTGGATTATTAATGCATCCACAATGTTAAGCACAGTTCCTGGTCCATAATACTCAAGAAATGTTAATTAATGGATTAATTAATGAGCTAATTAAATACTTTAGCCAAGAAAAAATCTTTGACATAAAGGAACTTCCTTGAAACCAAATAATGTGAATGGTCTATTTATTCCATATCTAACATTTCTCTTCCCTCTTCACCTCTGCAAAAATGTCTTCAATCTTCCTTTTATTTTAACGCATCATTCGAGTGAGCTCTTACTAACTAGGTCTAGATAATTTACATTGCATTTCTAGCTGCCTCTAGAAAACAAAATAGTTGAATTGGGGTAAGAATGCTTTTTCTATTTCTTCTTCCTATGCATATATATTAAACGTTAAAACTTGTACACAATTAACATATCTTACTTGTGCTTTAGTAAAAAGCACACATAAGTTAAAAAGATTAGGACATTAAGGAACAAAATAAGGAAAAAATACAGAAACTTCATTCATTTCTCCGAATGTGAATATTTTAAGAAAACATGAGTTTGCCATATTTATAATATAAGGTTGTTTGCACATCGTAATAATTTACATTATTAAGTAAAAACTATGTGTAAAGACACCTCTTCTTCAAAGGTTCAAGTTAATACCTGTATGATTATGGCCAGCTTCATTCCTCCCCTTCTGTTACTGGCTTTCTTATGACTCTCATTGTCAGAATCAGGAGTAAAAATAAATAAATAAAAAATCGAAATAAAATATGAAAGTCTCTCTTAATAATTACCATCCAGCAAATCATTTTGAGACCTTTACTAATTTCCTTTGGCTTCAAATATAAAGGAGAAAGCAGTTCAGATAAAAAAAACCATCCTCGTTGTACTTTTCCAGCATGTGGTCTTCTTTATTCTGAAGGCGTCAGGCTCAAATGAAAGTTACAACTTTAAGTCCCACACAGAAATCTTGAAAGTGGCAAATATCTGTTCAACTAACTCAGCCTTCAGAAAACCGGAGGCGAGCGACTCCTTTTTGAACCTGCCTTCAAAGCTAAAGGCCCTCAGCCACAGGCTTCTCTTTCACATCACTTGGGGCCCACTGGTGATCAGACAACTGGGAAGCTCCCTTAAAAGCTTTGTAGCCTCCGCAGGCACCGCCATGCCTGGGACAGTCACCTGTGTCACTTGCAGTATTCTCTTCACTGGTAATTATGGACTAAAAATCGCTGGAGTCCTAACACGCGAAGAATGTGCCAGGAAGCAGATTTCTCTCAAGAGGATTTTAAAATGACTAGTTTAATCTTGAACTATGTCTTTGGAGTAAGCAGGGGGGTGGAGTTGGAAGGGTGGAGGGTCTGGCTTGGCACTTAGTCCCACCTACCAACCCAGGGTCCAGAAGAGTCCACCACCCCTACCATGCATCTGAAACTTTACCTAAACGTAATGCATACAATCATTTGCTTCTTTCTGACATTTAACGACAGACTTGACATGGGCACGATGTATCTGAATGATCTGCCGTGCCAACACTTTTTTAAAAGATTGCCGATTTCCCATACATTAGACAAAACGTTCAGCACTCTTTTAACTCACACATCATAAGTGACTGGAATTCTCTGTTCTAGCCCTCTAACTTTCGGGTGTGGAAGGAGGAAGGAAGAAGAAAATCTGCAGAACTACAAATTGGTGTGCAGAAATTCACAAGCTCCACTATCTCCTGCAGTGTATATGGGAATAATGAAATAGGACTGTGCCAACTATATTTAAATTCCACATGTCGTTTCAAAATGTATTTAGGGAGAAATTAAATTTTTTAAAGTTAAAAAAATAGAGGCTTGCTTTAAAAGTATTCCTTATTAGGTAGGATAGTCTTTTTTATTTTTTTCTTAAGGCAAAATAGGGTTTCCATTTGTACAAATCCCTTCTAGTCTGTGAGCACGACGCTGGAGGTAGCATGAGATAATTTGGTCCTCAGGCAGGATGAACAAACTGAAAAGTTTTTTATAGGTATTAATTTTTTAAATGATAATGACCTTTTACCCAGGGGTCAGAATTTCGCCATCTCTAATTATAGGGAAGCAGGGAGCAACTGAACTGTTAAAATGCCCAAGATGAGGCCAGTTCTTGACACCATACAACTTCAATGTGTCATGGAGGAACTCTGATAACAAAAAAGATGGAGAAAGAGCTAAGAACTTTTACTTTAGTTCTGGACAATAATTGACAGTTTGATTTAACAATGAACGTCGACCATAAAATATGCTCAACGTGTTATTTTAAGAAAGCCATTTTTAACACGTTTTAGAAACTCTTCCATCAGAATGGCTTGCAGTGAATGAAAAGATCCAGTTTTTTTATTTTGAAGGCTTGCGATTTTGAACATTACAAATGTCATCTGTGTAAAGCAAGCTTGAATTTTGACTAAGTATTATTTGTCCAAAAGGAAACAGTATAATAATTATCCCCAGTAATAAGAAACAGTTTTCTTTACCCTTGTCAACACGACCATGACATACAAACTTGAATAATAATCATTAAGGCATTCTTGGTCTAGTCATCTAAGATTTTCATTTCCATTCCATAACTGTCTGGCCCCTAAGTATCTTCACTTAACTAATATCAGTAAAATACCAGGACAGTCTTTCCAATGTTGCTGGGATCTCACCACCTCTAAAGCCTTCAGCTCCCATATTTTCTTTCTCATACAGTCTCCATCTCAAGGGGCTACCTGTGAACTTCTCTCATTCATTAATGCTTGACAACACCTCCTCTGTCACTTCACCAAGTCATTCAGGCCACTCTGCTCTCCTTTTCCTTCCATCTAGCACACCTTCTGGCTTCACTTCTTTACCACTTCACTTCTTCCATCTATCACACCACTTGGAAGGATCGTATTCATCACTTAACAACACTCTCTGTTGACACCGTCAATTCTTTACTCCTTTCTCTTTTCATCCACTATAACCTGGAAAAGTCAAAGTAGGAGACTCTTCCAACACTTGCTGTTCCTTTATTCTAAATTTTAAAAATACATGTATTTCACAGTTTATTTTTTGGAGCTAAATGTAGCCATGCAACCAAGTTCTAAAGATGTAAGTAAAAGTGGCATGCCTAATTTCTGGCCCTGGGGCATTAACTAAAAGGCAAGAGGCATGCCTTCCTAGTCCTCTTAATTTTCTTGATGTCTTCAATGTGGAAAAATGGCTGGAGCAGCAGCAGCCACCTTGGTTCATGAGGTAGGCTCAGAAATGGTACAGCAATGTTAAAGAAGAGCCTGTGTCCCTGAAGCTAGGGAGGACTAAATTAGTTTTAGACTACCTCAGAATCTTTTGAACAAAGAGGGAAGTTTTTATCTTGTGTAAGCCTCTGTTACTCTGGCTTGTCCTATTACTGGAAGTTCAATCTGAGCCTAACTCATTATGTTGACCGTCTGCCTTCTCCACGCTTATATATTTCAATGCCTCAATTTCCTTTTCCATAAAGTTAGAGTAATAACGGTACTTAACTTACGAATTTGTTGTGAAGATTAAGGATTTGACAGTCCCTAGTACATAATAAACATTAAAAAAACGTTAGTCATCATAGCATTACCCAGAGGCAACCCAGTATTGCTGGGAAAAACTGCAAAACCATAAGGATTGGTACTACTTTTGAACCTTCAGTGATGGTAACATCCTTTCCTTGGCTTTCAGTGATCTCCTAATCCATTTCCGTCAGGGATTATTCTCCAGACTGACGCCCTCCTCAGCCTTTACTCATGTCCCCCATTCCCGGGATCCACTTCACCCGATGACACTCACACTGCAAACCTGAGGCCACCAGACACAAGCTCCTTCCACGCTGAGTGACCCACCTCTACCTCTCTCTGTCTTCTCACTCAAGCCACCTCCTTGCCTTCTGCTGTTCCTGAGGAAGGGGTGCTCTTCTTTCATGCAAGGATCACCCCTCTGCCTGGCTCTGGATGCCAAGCCCACCCTTTCCTCCCCCCCCCACTCGTATATCCAGCTTTTGATTTCCATTGATCCATCTTGCCCTGTCAATAAACAATGTGTCCACCAGTACTAAGCACGATCATTTACACATCCCCCTCAAGCTCACATATCCACTCCCTTTCTGCATACCTGACACCCGCCACCCCACTATAAACCCCTATCAATAGAGTCATAAATTCTTTCTCTGTTTCCAGATCCAGAAGTTTATGTCACTCGATCGTCCCCAGTCACCTATTTTCCCAAGCCAGAAAGATGGGGTTCATCTTGGATTCCACTTCTCCTTTATGTTCCATAATCAATTAATCATCAATATTGATCTCACCCCCTACATATCTTTAAAAGTCATCCTTCTTTCTCTGTTCTCACTGTTATTTTCTGTGTTCAAGCCCTCTTCACAACCAATCTGAATTTGTGAAATAATTCTGTTTTCAGCCTATTTTTTTCCTTTTTCCATCCTTCACGTGGTTCTCAGAGTGCTCTTTCTAAGCTGTAACTCAAATTATACTATTTTTTTTTTTTGCAAAATAAAATACAAGCTTTATAGTATGATGTACAAGGGCCTTCATTGTGGAGAATCTAGTTAGATCTTCTATTTCATCTCTAAAGCCACTATCTCGCACTATCAAATTAATGCTGTGATGTATAGTTTCACCCTTTTTGGGAACAAAATTTCATCCTTCAAACCTCACCCAGAAGTTACTCCTTCTCTGATATCCTCCATGATCTGCCCCATTCCTAACAAAATTAACGACTCCTTCTTCTGTGTAGTAACCCAATAGGTTGCTTATGTTATCACTCATGTCATGATTTACTGTGGTTGTTTGTCTACATTTCTGTAAGACTGCTCAACTTCTTGTAGGCAGTGCAGCCTTTCCTTCACTGTGCATTTTCCGTGTCTACTACAGTGATAAAACTTGGATGAGAACACACATTTATAGAAAATAGTTGGAATAAACTACCCAAGTTGCACAAAAGTACCAATGGGGAAAATTGTTACTTTAATAGACAAAGCATTTTTCCCATCCATTTTCATTCTTTGGCTTTCATACAATCAAAGTTAGAAATTTTATTAAAAAATGTTCCCTCCTAATTGTCTCAAACAAGTATCTTTAATATGAGTTTTCTCTCTTTACAAACTTTTCCTTTATAGGTCTCGTTTTCAATTTTTTACTATTAAACCCTTGATAACTTCATCTCACTGTTTATGCTTTCAATGATTTCATACTAAATTTCCTATTCTCCTTCACCAAATCTCTTCAATTTCTATTTCTATTCTTTAGAGCAAAGTTTTATCTATCGTCCTTGTTATTAGCTTTAATTTTTTTTTCCTGGACAATATCAGCAGATTTAATTTCCCTTTAACACAAATCTGGGTATGCTTTGAAGGTGCTTAAATAATATCCCCTGCATGACTAAACAGATTCATTATGAAGTCATGAAACTTTTTCTGTGGCCAACCTAATGCAACATTCTTCAGGTTCTATCCTCTCTGTTTAGAGAACTGTCTGTAGGATGTGAGCTTTGCCTTTTCCTCTGTCAGTGCTGTACTAAGCCATCCACATTCCCTTTCCCTGCCCTCTTGGTAGCAGATCTGTTTGTGTGAAAATGTTAACCAGGGTTAGTGCTATAGTCAGGAATGTCAGACAGGTCTACTCCTTGCAAACCTGACTGGTTCATCTATACATTAAAAATGTCTAAAGACTCAGTTTTGATATTCATACATGAGAGGTGAGTAGCAAATCTTCATTAATTTATAAATTTCTTCATTATTAATAAAATTGTATGTACTTAAGATATTTTTACTCTAATTTATAATTGAGCAGAAAAATCTCAAGTGGGTAATCATACTGACAGAATTCTTACTAATTTATTTGCATGAAATTTGAAGATTAAACATTAAATAATTACAGTTAAAGAGATGCATAAAATATAATATTGATATCTTTCCAAACATTGAACATAACAATTTTTTCATGTGTTAAGTGTTTAAAAGCTTGCCACATAAAAAATCAAAGATTATAAACAGTAAATTTGGAAAATAAACCTCTACATATATTTTTAAATTTCAAGTCCATGACTATCATATACTCATTTCATATTTATAACACGCTAGAGACTATCTTAATTTTGCAATGTTGACTCAATGTATTTGGACAAACAATTGTCTGAGTCATGTGACTGAAATATAAGGATAATCAGAATATACACTTATATAGAAAATTTTAACATTTCAACATAGCATTTTTAGGGTTACAATAAGTGAAATATGCACCTGCAATAGGTTGAGTGAAGAATCATTCATTAATTTAACATAGTATTAAAAGAGAAATTAAGGGTGTAAAAGTTACATTATGTGAAGTTGGCCTTAATATACTCACATTCTGATCCAATACTGGAAGTCTGAAGTATTGTGTTGAAAATGGGTTAAAACTGTCTTTTAAAAAAAAACTACAGGACCTTTATTTTCTCCTTCCCACCAGACTATAAATGCTGGAAGAACAACCTGTCTTATGGCATTTTGGGCACACAATTTTCCTTCCCAGCAATAAATTGGAAGTACAGAGTTTATGTCTGTTTGATTCCCATCTGTCAACTAAACAGCAGCGAGATCAAATTCATCATTCAATTTCTAAGATTGCTTACTAGTTATATGCTTAATTATGGTGTTTTAGGAATCCCACTAATCAAAGGAAAAAATCAAGAGAGTAACCTATGCTACAGGGATGGTAAATTTACAATTAGATGTACAAACAGGCATGCATTATCATTATTAGCAAAGTGTACTAAAGCACTTGCTTAGGATGCTATCCCTGATGACAAGTTACAAAGATCATCTCCCCTCACGTGGAGACAGGCATTTAGAAAGCATAAGTACTAAAGAAGATAATGAAGTCACGCTAACTACTATTGCCGATGAACAATGTATAATGTAATGAGAGATATTATGACAGGAAGTAGTGGAAATAGTGGCATCTTTGGAAAAAATATGTATGTGTGTTGCATGCACATGTGAGCATGTCCTTTTATCCATAGATTTAACGCTGACCTAAATTTTCTTTCTTCTTGTAAAAACTCTGAAACTATTATGTCGGTGTCTCTTTGAGCCGGCGTTTCTCACAGAGATTATACTGAATTGTCGCACATTTTCTCTGTGTTATACCTTTGATAACAAGTTTAAAGTGGAAGGGAAAAAAAAAAAAAACTACTTGCAAATAAGAAATCCCTGTTAATGAAATTCCGCATTGCACAGTCAACTTTTTGCTTGAGGAAGAAACCAAACACGTTCTCACAAAAGTATAGGGTAGGAGTGTGGATTGGAGAGTGTTGAACAATGGCTTTTGTTATAATCTCCAAATGTTATTTCTATCATACTTTCTTGTCATTACCTCCAAAGATTCAAACAAATTCAAGATCAAGCCCTTTCCCTGATTCAAACATTAACCATGTGTTATTAGTGTGTTACTAAGTGTTTTTGGTTTTGTTCACTTTTTTTAGACAGTGCTTCTCAGAAGTGCAGCATCTGGAAAATTGTTAGAAAAGTACACTCACAGACCCCCACACCTACCTTACACATTCAAAAACTAGGTAGGTCAATAATCTGTTTTAACAAGCTCTCCAAATGCTTCCGATGTATCACCGTGGTAAAGCAATGTATTAATTTTTGTAATAAAAATAAGTCTATCGAAAGAGAGCATTTTTTTTCAAAAAATATTCAAAGAACTTATTTCTTTCATTCTCAAAAGAGTTTGATGAGGTTAGCAGAGTTAAATGAGCAGGTAAGGAAATGTGCTGGGATACACATATATAATTATATAATTATAAATATATAACTAAGTTAGTTAGTTACATAATTAAGTTAGTGACAAGAGTAGTGTCAGGAGTGAGGTTCAAAATTCCAGATGCAAATTATATTAATTCCCTAACACATAACCCCCTAAAACTCGAAAACCATCTTTGTAACTGCAGAGGGTCATCTTTTTGAAGTCAAACAGAAATAAAGTAATACAGTAGCTTTTAACGAATATATTTATATCAATCTCTTCATATGATAACATGTTTTAAATGTTAATATAGTAAAGAGAATGTTCTAAATAATTAAAAATCATTGCTATATTTTAAATGTTCGCAAGAAAAATAAAAATGCCCCTCTAATTGCTGTCAAGTTTGGGATAGTTTATTATAGTTTTAAATGTCAGAAAAATGCAAACAGTCTCTCGAAATATTAAATAGTGGGTAAAAAGGTCACGTGCCCACATGCAGCTGGTTCTTGGTGTTGGCAAGTAGTAATGCAGGGACTGTACCTGCCATGCTGCTTTTAATTTTTTTTTGGTGGCAGCGGAAGAAGGCAATGAAGTTTATTTACACTTCAGATGAGGGAAGAGGTCAACAAATTACAAAGGAGAGGTAGTGTCACTTTCCTTAGTTCTGGAGAAAAACTTGACATAATTTCTTGCTAAAGATTACCAAATGACTAGGAGAAAATGTTCAACTAACAAATAGAGAAGAATGTCTCAGTTGTTAATACACGTAATAAATTATTATGGATAAACAATGGCTGCCACAAATTGCAATGGCCGCCTAGTTAAAACAGAATGGGAGTGGATGGTCCTTTGCTGTCAGTTGTTCATATTCCATGCTTCCAAGACGTAGAAAGGAAGCAATAACTATGGATTGGGTCTTATATTTTTCAAATTTTATTTCAAATGTCATTTCACTTGAAGATAGTTTTGAAATGTAGCAATTAGTAATGAAGCATTCTCCTGACATTAGTTCATTAAAATTTTTGTTGGGAAAAATCCTAGTCACATTCAGAGTGCTCTACTTTTTGTGGGTGAAACATCAAAGTTCAAAAGACTGTATTTCCATAAATCGCCTTTAGTAAAAGAGATGGATAAATATAGTTAATAGATTCCAAGACAAACTATTTTCTGTCTCTTATTTAACCTTAAAATTCTTCTTTAAAACTATATGTGTTAGTTTTCTTATTCATAATAAATCCAAGGAAGGACTACTTTGCATGGGCAACTTTATAGGTAGCTGTGACATTTATTCTTTTTTTTTTTTTTAACAAAGACCCTTTTTTTTTTTTGAGACAGAGTCTCATTCTATTGCCCAGGCTACAGTGCCATGGCATCAGCCTAGCTCACAGCAACCTCCAACTCCTAACCTCAAGTGATCCTCCCTTCTGGGCCTCCCAGAATGCTAGGATTACAGGCATGAGCCACCATGCCCGGACCTCAAAGAAAAGTTTTTGTAATACTTTATTACATATATCAACAGTACTGAAGTTCTGCCTGTTTTTAAATAATTACCTAAAATTCTATATCCTCTCTTATTTGTGACAAATATATAGCACAATAGTTAAAAGCCCAGATGATGAAGGCACATACCCTAGGTTTATAATCTTTTCTACATTTAGTAGTTGTGTGTCTTTAGGACAGTTACTTAACTTTTCCATACCCAAGTTTCTTTGTATTTCAAATGGAAATAATAACAATGCCTATCTTACAAGGCTATCATGAACCTTCAATGAATTAACAAATGTAGAGACTTACAACAATGCCTAACTCCTAGGAAATAGTCAATAAAGGATAGTTATTACTTACCTTTTATACCTAGAGAATTTATTTAATCTTTTTAAGCTTCATTTTTCTCATATGTTATAATACAAATATTTATTTCTTCCTTTCTCCTTAAACTACAAACCATAAATTAATAAACATTTAAGGCACTCAAGAGTGGAGCAAATTGTTGAATTTGGATATATTGATTTTCCTGAATAAAAGGCATGATGAATTCCAGTTCTAGCAGAATCATATAATTGTGTAACCTTGGAAAAGTTACTTAGTCTCATCATTTATTAGTTTTAAAAAATTATTTGTATAAAGTAAGTTGAAAATAAAACCCTAAAAAATAAAGAGTATTAACTGAACATAATGAAATGTCATACCCACTAAAACTGTTTACTGTGAGAATGAAAAAATAGGTTTTCAGTTGTGCTGATACCATGAAGGATTTTAAAAGATATATATCCATAGATATAAAGTATGAGAGTGATCTTTTATGGTTTATTTATGACAGATTTAAGTGCCTAACACATTTTTAAACAAATCAATGTTTATCATATCTCAGATATGATATTTCAGAGACATCTCGGATAGCCGCATAAGGAAAATAGAGAGAAGAACCGTTGAGAAAAGCAGCAGGAAGACCAAGATGGCAGGATACACAACGAGCCTTGATTTAGAAAAGGATGGGAGAGCTGCCAATAGGATCTCAGTGCTTCCCCTCAATGAGAATCGAGTCACCCACAAGCATATACTAATGCAGAAAGAACAGTGAAGAATAACTTTATTCTGTGTCTACAGAGGAAGGAGAACATGTACTTACATGACAGTGAAAAAGATATGTTTTAGATATGACATGAAAAAGGACATTGTCAACCATGTGGGTTGTTAGAACTGAAATGAATCCCATAATTAGTAAGAATGAGAGTTCCAGAATGAGATGGATAAACCGTCTCCCAGCTGGGAGCAATAAAACCTTCTGCACAGCCTTGTTATAAGGACTAAATAAGAGAGCACTTCATGTCAGGGTAATAATACTCCCCACGTTAGAGGGTGTGTGTGTGTGTGTGTGTGTGTGTGTGTGATATGCTGTAGTGAGCACTGTACACATGTGATCTTATCTTATTCTCATGCTCAGCACTTGGGATTTGGTATTTGTTATTATTAAGACTTGTTAGAAAAAATTTTAAGTCAAGTCTCCCAACTTTAGGCTGAAACTTTATTACGGGCAATTCCAATCTCAAGAGTCTACAATCCTAAGTGTTACCCCCGTTACCCCCCTACCTTTACCTGTGTCTTATAATATCTCAAAGTCCCCATTTCATAAAGTGACCATGGAAGAGTGAGAATAGGTATGTACACATCTGGAATTGAAACGAAGACCCGAATTTGAATCCTGGTTCAACGTGCAAATGAGGACAACCTCTTTACCTTTCAGAACCCAAGTTTCGTCATCTCTAAAACCAGGTCCATAAGACCCATGTGGCAATCTCATGACCATAAGATAATATCACATGTGTATAGTGCTGAGTACGGCACCTGACACAGAGTGGGTACCTAGTAAACATTTGCTTCCCTTTTCTTACTTTCTTTCACAAAAAATAAAGAAAAATACTCTATCATATGTATGCCACTCCTGACACATATAAAACCATACAATTAATTCTCCTTAACCAGAGCATTTGCAAAGATGAAAATATTGAGAGAAAAGATCTACAATGCGGTGTACAGCAGGGATAAAACTGATATTAATTCTTTCATGACCTCTCGCATAGAACGGGCTACTTCCTCCTTGAGGGCTCGCTGTGTTCTTAACAAACTCTCATGACTCATACATATTTTCATTTCATTGCCCTTGTTTATGTGCTCATCTATTCCCAACTAGACTGTAAACTTCTTGAGAAAAGACTGAGTGTCTAGCATATAGTGGGTGAATAATAAATATTTTTGAAGGAGGGCATGGTGCAGCGCTGTGCTATTCCTTAGAATATCCAGCATGTTCCCACATCAGGGTTTTGCGTTTGCTGTGGCTTCTACCTTGAATGCTCCCCTCTCAAATATAGGCATGACTCCCTCCCTCATCTTTTTCAGGTGTTATCTCAAATTTCACTTTCTCAGCAAAGCCTTCCTTAGCTACCTATTTAAAATTATGCCTGCGCACAAACGTACACACTCATGCACAGTGCACAACCTATCTTCCCATTCTCTATCTACCAACTATCTGACATAGTATAAATTACTCGTATTGGTTTTGCATCACCTGCCTTCCCCAGTAGAGTGTAAACTCCATGAAGATAGGGTGGGGTTTTTTTTTGTCTTTTTTGCTCATTACCTAGCATTTGTCACACCGTCTGAAACTCAGTAGATGCTCAATAAACATCTGTTGAATGAAGGAATAAACTTCACAATGGCACAGCACTTGGAACAGGAAAGATGAGCACTTCTGGTGCCTAACAATAAAGACATTTATGGAAATTTAAAAATTATGTGATGATTAAGCTCATCTCTTGACATTGCATAATCGCTCCTAACTCATTTTCTGTTACTTGATACACTGCAGTTTTAATTTCTTCCTCAAGCAAAGAGGCTTTGTTTTTTTTCTCTTGGGAAACTAACTAGATTTATCGAATATTGAGTTATCCCGATTTTTCCATATTAACAGATCTAAAATATGCTTAAAGTCTCCATAAAGACAGTGCACATGTACAGATGAGGAAACTAAGGGCCACTTCGATCTAACCAAACCTTTTAATCGCATCCATCATTCTGTCAATGATTTATAATTAATAAAATTTAAGTTAGCATCATTGCCTACATGGTATTTGTACCATGTAGACTATTTTACTTGTTGGTTAGCCACTCTAAAGTATTCAATGAGAAGGCAATGATAGCAATGCATGATAGCAAATCCTGTTTCCTAAATAAGCCCCCTGTCAGCGTCTATATTTGAAACACTAACAATATGTCCACCTGGGCTTCTTGGAGGGCTCTGGTTTTCAGGAACAATGTATGCTTTGGTTCATCTAGGGAACAATCAGCTTAAGGAGTTGTATTCAGATATTATTAATGTTTTCAAACCCACTTCCTATTTTCTACTGAAATCCCTGCCAAGTACACACTTCAGCAGACACTAAAATAATTTGGGTAGTTGACATTCAATCCAAATTTTCTATGGAAATCTGCCAGATTTGACATCTGTGAGAAAGTGGGTAATTTTTATTATCCACAGAGAGCAAAAGCTTAGTTTGATATTTCTCTACCTCCACACATCTCCCTGTAGTGGAGCTACTCCTCAGATATACACAAAAAGTGAATAGCAGGGAAAATTATTTAACCCTTTCACCCTTGTCAGGCTCT
This sequence comes from Mirza zaza, assembly GCA_008750895.1. Taxonomy (NCBI): domain Eukaryota; kingdom Metazoa; phylum Chordata; class Mammalia; order Primates; family Cheirogaleidae; genus Mirza; species Mirza zaza. The sequence continues at coordinate 21,589 of VSMD01013221.1, read as the reverse complement.
GGAAAAAGCTCAATTTAAATTAATTTTAAAGTAACAGTACAAATGGATAAAACAAATTTTGGAGGTGTGGGAGATGCAACCTACCTTTATAACTGCCATTACATTTTGCCTAAAAACTATTTAACTGTGTTTTATCTGTTGCTTTAATATAACTGTTTGTCTTTAAAGCTCCCTTTGCTAGGTCTACAAAGTTAAACCAGAATTTGAATTGATTTTCTTTTTAAAATGTTTTTATAAACCCTAATCATCTTTGACTCTGTAGTACTGCAGAAACATGTTTGAAAATCATACAAAAATATATCTACAGATACTAAATTTTATATTCAAAGAGTTAAGGACTAAGATATATATTAATGTCTATGGTTTCTCTCTTCTCTTTAAAAGAAATAAATAAATAAAGATATTGCTATATCCTTATATGTTATATACTAAAATGCTACCAAGGTTTATATTGCAAACAAAGTCACCTTAGTTCATGACAATAAAACAGAGATTTTTCCCATTTATTCTTATAATCCAATAGCTTAGCATGTCTCCAATTAAGAAATTAAAAATTATTATGGCATCTGGTTCTCTATAGACAAAGGTTTAAAAGTAGGTCTAGGAAGTGCAAAACCATAGTAAATCATTCATTTTTAAAACTAAAATGGTTGGTGGTGTGTCTCAATTTTTGATACAAGAGAAAATGGTATTTCAAATATATACTTAGAAACCTAAAAGTGCTCACTAGTAGAATTACAAATAGGATATGTAACTTTGAAATCATGGAAGAAAACATAAAACAAAGAAAACATACCCTGGACAAAAAAGAAGAGAAAAGAAAGCAAAAAGGTTATTAGAAATAGAAAAATATAGATGTAAAGGAATTTTTGCCAAGTAAGATTAACACATCAATTATGATGATAAATAAAAAGTTAAATTCCCTGCTGGGGGAAAAAACACCCTTCAGATTAGCTTAAGAAACAAATTCAACAGTGTATTTCTTTCTTTTCTTTCATTTCTTTTTTTTTTTTTTGAGACAGAGTCTCACTCTGTTGCCTAAGCTAGAGTGCAGTAGCATCATCATAGCTCACTGCAACCTCAAACTCCTGGGCTATAGGTATCCTCAGTATCCTCTTGCCTCAGCCTTCTGAGTAGCTGGGACTACAGGCATGTACTACGACACCTGGATAATTTTTCTTTTTTCTTTTTGTAGAGACAGTGTCTCCTGTGTTGCCCAGGCTGGTCTGAAACTCCTGACCTCAAGTGATGCTCCCGCCTTGGCCTCCCAAAGTGCTACGATTACAGGCATGAGCTACCACACCTTGCCAACAGTATGTTTCTATAAGAGGTATACCTAAAAGAAATGTTCAAGAGAAAAGGAAAAAGAAAGGGAAGGACATGGCTGCACAAAGGTTTGAACTGGACCCTTGGGCACAACGAAGGCTACTTTCCAACACTGTGACAAAGGGAGAGGGAAGCCTATCAGGCTGCAGCCATATTAGAGCACAGTCAGGACCTCCTTTTTTTTTTTTCCCAAACCCTGCCTGAGTATCCTTTACAACTTTCAATAATAGTGTGGCCATGACATCTTGCTGTGGTCTCACTCTTTTTTTTTTTTTTGAGAACAATCTTCTTAATTCTCTACCTATACAAGGCTCCAATCAAACAAAAGGTTCAAGCAGGCTGACATTTTTGTTAAGTTCAGTTCAAGGTTCTATCTTTGGAAACAGCGTGACACATGGTAGACATTGTCATGTCTATCATGTTTTGAATGAATGAATGAGAAAATAAATGACTATATCTGTATAGTATGCTAGAGACCTAAATGCAATCATTTGATTGATGCATCTCTTTTCAAGCTCCCACTAAAATGACTACAAGCACTAAAGGACAAGAGAAGGAGATCATCAATGGACCAGGGATTTCCAAGTGTCTGGAAGATGGAAAGCAGATGGGGGCACAGTGACTGACGAAGCAGCCATAAGCTAGAATATAAATATACAAGGCTGCAGCTGAAAAGTGATCCAAGTTCACCATCAGGCTCCAGCATGGGAGAGACTAGGTATCACGGAGGGTGAAAGTCAGGAATGGGACAGAAAACAGGTGTACTCACAGAAGTGCTGGGTCTGGAGCAATCAACTTCTCAAGACCCATATTTATCCTCATGTAAAAAAAATGATAAAGTTCTTTGCTGAAGAAATTGCCCAAATTGTTAAAAAAAAAGAAGAAGAAGTAGGCCAGCTGGTATGTAAATTAGCATCCCAGAGTAAACTCTTCCTTATTTGACGTTAGGAGTCTTCCAAGGTAATTCAGTCAACTCACCTGCTAGTTTTCGCTCTAAGTCAAGCTCAAGGTTTGTAAATAACCTTTGAGATAGCTTTTCTATTGCTGCATTATTAAATATGATGGACAACCATTAATCACATAATTTCCAAGAAAAGCCTACAATACAAAAGATAAACTAAAAAACAACAAACACTTTCTGGAATTTATTAATAGAACAGAAGAGATCTGTAAAATATTTGATTTAGAACACACTCTTTGTTACAATGGAGAATATATAGCACCCATAAAGCAAGTTTATAAAATAAGAATAATTGGAGAACCAAAAGAACTGTAGAAATTCAAACACATTGCTGAAAAAAATGGAATTAATATAAGTGTGTGAAGTAAAAGGTGGGAATGGTTTACAGAATATAAAATAAACAGAAAGGGCCAGAATATTTTAGAGGAAAGATAAAAATTACATACAGTCAAAACAGAAAGTCTAAGAGCCGGTCAATATCATCTCCAAAGAGAAATAAGAAAACATAAAAGAAAGAATATTATTAAAGAAATACCAGAGAATTTCCTAGAACACAAAAAAATAACTCTTATAAATGAAAAAAAGATCCATACCTACAACATCAAGGTTAAATTTCAGAACACGGAGGCTAAAGAAAAGATCCTCGACACTTTCGTGAAGGGGAAAAAACATGGTATCTCAAAGGAACCTGAATTAGCCTGAGATCCAATTGTCAGCAGCACTGTATGCTGGAAGTCAGCAGAACATGGCTTCAAAACTCTGAAAGCAAACAATTTTGCAATTTCAATTTTAAGCTCAGCCATGCTATTAATCAAGAGTGAGAGAAAGTAATGATACTTTCAGATATATAAGGCCTGAGAAAGTTTAAATGGCATGTCACTGAGAAAGTTACTTGAAGTGATTCCCAATAAAAGTTAGGGAATGATTGGAAAAGCAAGCAAGAAGAAGAGAGTGCAGGAAGCAAGCGACCTGATGCAGGAGAAAAGCTAAGCAGCAGGTAGTAGCATGAAAACAGTCTGGAGACAGCAGGCACAGAGTCTCCAGGGAAGAGGAAATGTTTAGAAAGATACTCTGATTGAGAGCTTATAAAACTGAGAGGATGTCAAAAGAAGCGAATAGTGGAGTCTAGAATGGAGTGACCATCCGAAATCTACGCTAGAAATATTCTCCACTGACACTGGAACCCAGAGAGCAGGAATATCATAAATCTTCTCAATTGTGTATTGGTCTCATTTCTCAAAGTCAACCTGTAGACACGCCACAGAAGATTTACATATGGTAACAGTACAAAAAAATAAATGTTGTCAACTGTGATAATGGAAGTGTTGATTGGGCTGAGATGGGAACAGGAATGTGTTCATCCTGCAAAATGAGTAATTGAAAAAATTGTCTGTGATTGATTTTCTAAGAAAAAATTGTCTGTGATTGATTTTCCAAGAAATGGAGGTTTCAATTTGTTTGAAGTTGTTTGGCAATAAAAACTTATCAAAATGTAACCAATATGAAGACAATCTAGATAGATTTTCTATAACTATAAAAAATATTTTTATTACTATAAAAACTATAAAAAACTATTGAAAGAGTTACCATATTATACTTTGGAATCACATTTTTTCCACCAATAAACTTTCTAAGAATGAAGATATGAAATATCAAAAAACACAGGAAGCTACCATATTCATATTATTATGCTAGTTTAATACTGATACTAAACTGGAAAAAGTTTCCAGGAAAAAAAAAACAGCACAAAAAGTTACCAGCAAAAAAATTTTATTTGAAAATAAACTGATGGTTTTCAAATTTTAAATAAATTTATAACTAGAATAGTTTTTTAGAATAAAATTTTTATGGAAGCTTAATATGTAAAACAGATTAAAATAGCAAGTTTGGTCAAAGTGATGGCAAGATTACCATGCAGACCAAGCTCATTTATGAATATAGATGGGAAAAGTCTAAATAAAATGCAGGCAAACTAAAGTCAGTGGTACCTAAAAGATTTACCCACTAGCCAAAGGATTTTGCCATTGGTGTATATATTAACACATTGACTGCCACACTAGAAAAAAAAATTTTTTTTCTTAGGGCCACAGTGTTTTATTATGAAAATAGAATAAAAACTTTGAAAACAAAAAAAAATCCTTTCTAATTTAATGAAAAATTTATTTTTTATTGTTTTCTGTACATGAGTTATATCTCACCTGAAAAATAGTTCTCGCAGCTCCCAAGGTGAAGAGACCTGTGAGTTACATATGCTTCACAAGGCTCCAGGCTCAAAACTAGCATGAGTTAAATGCAACTCACATGGCAGCCAATGTGTTAATAAAAAAATTCACATCAGTATGATCATTTTACTATATGATAAAATTACATTTTAAAATATTCAAAAATCCACTCAATGTTTGAAACAACAACAATAAAAACTCTTAGGAAATTAAAAATAGAAGTATATAATTCCTTAATATGATAAAGGCTGTCTTCATACAACAGACTAACAAAACAATGGAGCATCTCAAAGTACGTTAAACCACTAAGACAATTAGAAAAATAAGGCTACCAGGTTTCAATATTGTTAGTTAACTTTTTGGGTTGTTGTTCATGCTATTCCAATAATAATCCCCATGGAGACTTTTGTCTATTTCTTAATGTGTCTACAGTTCATCTAGAAAAAAAAATAAGGGAAAACATGCTTAATAAGATCTATTAAGAAGCCATATCAACAGAATGAGTGATAGTACTGGTATAAGAAACAACAATCAGATCAATTGAATAAAAGAGAATGGAATCAATTTAATACAATCATATAACCCTGAAACTAATTCTTATATATATAATAACTTAATGGGTGGGTTATGTAATGAATGGATTGGGGAAAACAGCTATTTGAGAGAAAATAATACTATATACCAAATTAAATAACAAGAAAATAAAAGGATTATTATAAAACAAAAATAAATCATTAAAAATAAAATTAGAAAGCATATGTGATTATATTTTCTGAATATAAAAGCAACAGAAGTCTAAGAAATAAAATTATAGATTTTAATGTAAAATTAAAAATTTATATTGAGTGCATTTAAAATTAAAAGGCAGGTTAAAGGCTGTGTATATATTTATAATCAATATGAGGGAAAATGTAATACATTAAGAGGACTTACAATCATGTAGAAAATATATCCCAAGAGAAAAATAGACAAAGGATGTGAATGGAAAATTCAGACTAGGCAATACAAATGGAAATAAACATAAAAAATTTAACTTCACTAAAAATCAAAGGCATGTCAAATTAAAATAATGGGATGCCTTCTATTTCTTATTTTGTCAAATGTTAATATTAAAATGCTCAATTCTGGCAAGGGAAAAAGTGAGACCAGCACTATCTTTACACTGCTAATGGAAAGGTACCAAAAGTCTAAAGGGCAATGCTTGTGCCCTTTGATTTAGTTCTAGATCTAAGGATCTGTTTTTTATGAAAAATGCAAAGATATAAATAAAATGTTTTGCATGCATATATAACTTAGAGCAAAATATTAGAAACAACCTAAATGCTCACTCATAGGAGAATGGTCAAATAAATAATGGTCTATCATATATATACAATAGAATATAACTATATGATGACAAACCATTAAACGTCTCATTAAGAATATTTAATCTTATGGAAAATGGATCAAAATAAATTAAGTTATAAATGCAATGATTAACACCATATTTACAGTTACAATCTCAAAAAAATTGTTAAAAAATAGAGATCTGGATAAAAATATATAAAACATTAATAGTGAATTTTCTCTGATATTAGGTAATTTTATTTTTATATTATTCTTTATTTTCCAAATTGTCTAAAAAATATAAAATAGTTCTTTCATTATAAAAAACAAACATTAAAACCATTCTGAAAAAGTAATGAATTATTAGATCTTAGCTTTTGTATCTCCAATTCCCCATTCTAATTCTACAAACCACAATGAACTCTTTAGCATCATAATGGAAAAATTCCTCTTTTCACCATCTCTGGAGTCTTTGATTCTTACTGGGAAGAGAGTTTTGGCATTTTGAAAACAGGCAAGTGACATCTAGAAATGTACAGAAAAGTTAAACTGTGATCTTGAACATAAACTTCATTATTTTATCACTATCCTTAACTTTACATTTAAAAAGGCCTCAGATTAGGCATATTATTTTGTAGACTCTATTTACAACTGTCTGCTTTCATTAGCCAAACTTTCCACATAATTTCAAGACTTAGGAATTGGAGTATTTTATCAAGTATATTTTCAATAGCTCTGGGTTCTAGGCTAGAAATACTATCTTTTGTATATATCCATAATATTAAATTTTTCTTGGTAGTAATATGCAATTGGCTGCTATTTCCTACATTTAGACTTGGAAACAAAATATGGTATATGATTTTTTATGTCAAAGTTTAGTAAAACATAGGCAATCATTCAAATCTGTACTAAGAATTGTTCTGTGACTGGAGGGACAAGATTGACAAGACATGGCCCTATCATTGAAGAATTCCCATTTATGGCATCAATTGAGAGCCAAGAAAATCAAATAGGAAATTTTCACATGAAGACTCAAGCATATCATTCAGGTACAACTGAATATACTATTCAAACATTTAATAAATTCCTCCATAGTGACACACCTTACTTTCATAAAGTATTTATTATATAAGCCATCTGGCTTTACTACCTAAATACAGTTTGCTTAAACAAGAAAGAAAAGAAAATGCTCCCTTCTTGTTAGAGGCACATGCAATATAAAACTTAAATATACGAGAAGGAGTAGAACATATAAGAGAGGGCAACCTGTAGGCATAGCTGTCACGATAGAACAGCAAATACAATCCTCTTTATTAAAGGAAAACCTAATTAAGCAGGGGATATAGAAAGGACCCAGATATTTCATAGTCAAATGCAAGCCTCTGGGCATTTTCCAAGCAAATAAACTTTGTAAAAGGACCTGTATCAACCAAACTAAAATTTTGTGTGTGTGGAGTTATACTCCAAATCCATGCGATGTAAATTTAAGTTAAGATGAACAGGGTGCTTACCGAAAGGAAACCAAGAGCATGAGATCTCAGAAATCCCAGAATTCTCTATCACAGTCAGTGATTTAGATGGCAAGGGGACCATCACATTACCAAAGCCTAACCAGGGCACGAGCAATAATCACCCACTACGTGTTTTTGGAAAAATCAAAAGAGAGAAATGTCTCTGGACAGAACATTATCAGAGTTTCTTTTGTATACATGGCTTCTAACAACCAAGCATATGACAATGTTCACTTTCCTTCCTGTAAGTTCTTTAATCAGACACTACCTCTAGTTGACAATTTCCAGCTGCATTGTTAAAACCATTACCCAGTTTATTGGCATTATATCTCCAAATCTGAATTTTAAAAAGATGGGCTCTCACGCGGCCCCTTTTAAGTTTGGTAAACATGTGTTTCCTGAGTTCTTAAAAATGACATTGGGACAAAATAGTCTTAAAAGTGACTCTGCTACTAGAGTAAGAAAGAAAAATGTTGCTAACGGGTAGACCTTTAAGGCACTGAAACTTCTGCAATATGGTTTTTAACAAATGAACTGTAAATAGGTCACACAATAAAAAAAAAAAATGGTATGCAGAATTATTTAGCATTAAGAAATGACACAAGAACTTTCTAGAGTCACGTGTAACCAAAAGGTGACACAAAAACTTTTTTGCATAGAAAGATGAGTTTTCCACCTAGACTGAGATATACTCCATGTTACTTTTAAATATAAAATTAAAGGAGTAAAACATTTTAAATCATTCATTTAAGGGATGTCAAAGATCTTTCTTTTCCCTGGTTTTCGAAACACAAGTAGAAATAATGGAAAATATATGTATCCGGTTGGATATAAACCCTATAAACCCTAGTATCATTGACTAATTTCCAATATTCTTTATTATTAAGGCCTGTATTTATATAATAATTCACATTTGTGAAAAGTTTATTTTATAGCTACTATAAATAGATTTATTTATTGGTGATTTGCTTAGATATTTCAAATCATTTCTAAATTTTATACAAGTTATTTGAAATCCTTAGTGGGTAGCTATAAAATAAAGTAGCTATAAAATAAACTTTTCACAAATGTGAATTATTATATAAATACAGGCCTTAATAATAAAGAATATTGGAAATTAGTCAATGATACTAGGGTTTATAGGGTTTATATCCAACCGGATACATATATTTTCCATTATTTCTACTTGTGTTTCAAAAACCAGGGAAAAGAAAGATCTTTGACATCCCTTAAATGAATGATTTAAAATGTTTTACTCCTTTAATGTTTTACTCCTATGATGTGTTAAAATGCTAAAAGGCTGAGATACCTATAAAACAAGACCAGACCAGATGAGCGTGTGTTCTGTTCTTCATGTTAAACTCATTTCATGTTGTGTATATAGAATACATATATATTCTTATATATAGTGAAGAGAATAAGGGAGACTAGAAATATAGTAAAATGTAGGAAAGTGAAATAAATATATTTTAGACCCACATTTAGGAAATAAAGTTGATATTTAATGCTTGAAATGGTGGTTGTACATCACGCTGTACTTTTTAGGTTGACCAGAGTCATCCCCAGATTTTGTTTTCAGGTTGATTATACATGCTTATTTATCCCACAAATATTGATTTGTCATGTACTACGTGCCAGGCAGTATACTAAGGGCAGGGTGTAAGTCTAAACAAAGAGGCCAGCTTCCCTTTCCTGGAGCTTAGAGTCCAATGGTAAAAATGGACATCATACAAATAATCAATCTCTGCACACACAGCCCCACACACACAGTTACTGAGAAAAAGTAAAGAATACAGTCCAGTACACGTATGGAGCACATGTGAAAGGAATTCGACCTCCTCTGGAGAATCAGGAAAGAATTCGTGAAAGGGCCCTCACTAGGAGCTCACAGGGAAAGAGTATGACAGGGAGCAGCATAAAGAGCTGGGGCATTCCAGGCAAAGAATGCAATGTGTATATGCAAAGGCCCTGAGGTGAGAAGGACACAGTGGTTACACTACAAAAAAGCAAAAAATGTAAATGGCAAGATGAGAAGTTACAAAGGTCACCAGACAGAAAACCATAAGCCCTGTTATAGACTTGGACATTTATCCCAAGAGGAATGGGAGCCTCTCCAGGATTCTTTAGAGGAGAAATGGAATCAGATTTGCATTTTTCCAAGATCACTGGATAAAATGAGGAAAATAGAACAAAGAAATGAGTGCACATAGATAGCTGTTATATGTTAGTATAGCCAAAAAATGCTGGTAACTCATACCAGAACTCCAGGGGTGGATACGACAGAAGTGAATACTTGGGACACGACAGTAGTCAGATGTAGGGGATACTGGGCTGTGCCACACCAGTTCTCCTTCAGGACCAAGATGGTCATCACCCCAGCTATAGGAAAAGTTGGCTGCAAGACAGCTCACAATTGAGTCACTTCTGGAAAGTGGAAATTTCCTCAGCTGAAAAGGAGCCGTCTTACCCAAAGTAAGCATAACTCCCTGGGAGTGGCCACTGCCCAACGTCTGGATGTGCGGATCAGAGTGCCACAGTGGCTCCGTCGCTTGCCTCCCTTATGGATAAAGCTGCCTTGCAGGCCACTGTCACCCTGTCCAATCCTGCTTGCCTCCTCTCTTATGGAGGCTCCGAAGGGACCTCTTCGATAAGTCACTTGCACATGATCTCCCTTTCAGAGTTTCAATCCAACCTCAAACAGTATATGCATAGGTTTTTCTGTTTGTTTTCAAATCATGTAAGTTATTTCATAGTCACAACTGAATAACCTGCTTTGAAAGGTAGTATACTTATATTAACAGAATGGATATTTTAAGATCATCTCAGACCTCATATTGAACCAAATAAATGCAATACTATTCCACATGACGATAGTGTAGCGAAGCTCTGGGCACCCAACTCGCTGCCCCAGGGAACAAAAATCCAAGAAAACAGACTACCTGGACACAGCTAATCCACCTACCGAAGTTTCGTTTATTGGTTTCCCACTAAAACTGGTAAACACTGGCATTTAAATAACACCCGGAGCTGAAGCTGGGGGACAAGTTTCCGAATCTGGTGTGAACCAGCAGACGCTCAATGGGCTTGTCTGATCTCTGCAGCCCAGCGCTCGGCCCCATGATTTGAGCACATCCTTTCTGCTCCATTGGTCACCAATGGATTTTCTGTTAAGTTCAATTGAGTCCAGCTCTCTTTTTAGCCCTTCTCTTTTGAGGGAAAGGCCGATGCTGTTTAAAGGTCTCACTGAAAAGCAGAGCCCTTTGATTGAGAACCTCAAAAAAGACTCTATCAAGAGCACACCTTTTAATACAGCGCGACACACTCACTTATTTTAAGCCCAGCCAGGGAAGCCTAATTGTCTAAAAGAACTTTTTGTTGTTGTTGTTAGTTCGTTTTGACGCAGTGCACATCCCTACTGAGGCAGCTGGAATCTAAAGAAGACCCGACAAGACCACTGAGCTGATGTACAAATTTAGTATAAAGAGAGCGTTTCTAGCTCTAATAGATACCTGAGTGATGGAATATCAGTTTTTGCACTTTTTTTTGGTTCTTAGGCCCTACTGACATAAGAAAAGGCCACAGTCTTACGAAAAATGTCACAATATAAAAGTCTGTATGTTGTGAGGTAATTTTAAAAGATGGTTAGTAATGTACTTGTAATAGGGTTTCAGCTGGATAAAATAAGTGGGAGCAAAAAGCATCTGATTTAATAATAATAAATCAAACATCATGCTTTATTGATTCTCTACATTTATAATCATGACTTTTTTTAAAAAAAAAAAATCTATATAGAGATATGCCTGTAAATGATCTGTTTGCTCTCAGACCAGACTGACCCTCACCCTGCACTGTTCTGTATCACAGGGGGTTAAATCCTGAAAATAATACTTCTGCAGGCTCTATTGCTAACCAGCTTCATATCAGATTTCTCTAATGGCAGAATAAAGTAAAGGGAGGAGAGAGAAGGTTTCTCTCTCTGCTTCAGGAAGCATCTCCATCAAGAGCTGCTTCCCTTAGGATCCAGCCCCGACAGGGCAGACCCCCCTTTGGGTCCAGCTTCCCCTGGGCAGCTTTGGCTCCTGTGTTTTGGTAACACAGCCTCCTCCTTCCTTGGTTGCTCCAGCACTAAGGGTAGTGGTGGCTTCCTACTATTGACAAACTCCATCTTAACTAATCCCCTGTGTTAAATTCCCACTATTGAACTATCTGACATGAACTTAGCTTTTCCAACTGGACCCCAATGGACACATAAAGTCCTCAAAATTATTTTAAAACCAGGTCCTAATTTATGGCCACATATTATTCTGAGATTCATTTTTAATTCATTCTGCCAAGAACTTACAGGAAATCTTGAATTATAAACATCAAACATTTGTGATAAGGTTCTCAGATCAACCTATAAACTTTGATCCATAACATGCCTAAGATGAAATGTTTCTTTGGGATCCATTCCTGATTCTCTTCTTTCACACTCCTTGCATTCACTCTTAGTGACCTCATCCAAACTCCCTAATCACCAGTCTCACCAAATCTACACCTCCAATCTATACCTCTTTGCGGTGATGCAGATCTACATACCTTCCTTTTCCTACTAGATATCTTCAATTGGATGTCTTATATGCAAGACAAATTTATTCTGTCCCCAACTGAACCAACTATATCATCCTGTTAAATTTGTGCTTTAATTATTTGCTCTTAAAATCCTCCCAGTTAGCAAAGTCTAAAACTTTGATTTAATTCTATGATCCCCCCTCTTTCTTGATTTTTCTACCCTTCCATTAAACCCCATAATGAAACCAGAATGATCTATCAATTTGTAAATCCAAGTATGTCACTCATGTGATTTTTATATTTAAGGGATCCCCATAGTATTCAGAACAAAGTACCAAATGGTAAATAAAAAGTCTTCTTTATCTGGCTCCTGCCTAATTTCCTAGCCTCATCACTTCCCAATAGCTACACTTCCCTTTAGCCATAGCAAACTCATTTCACCACTTATGTCACATTTATACCCATGGCTTGGAATGCCCACATCCACCTTCCTAAACTAGAAACTCTTCATTGCCCTAAAAGCAAGCTTAATATTCACCTTCTCTCATTTCACAAAGAAAATATAGGGAAGTAAAAGCATTCACATTATGAGCCTAAAGTGTCTTATGGAAATCAGTGTGAGGCCAATGGCTTATCTGGTCTCCTAGAAGTCCATCATCTTTGTCTTCTTCTACTCCCTTATGGCAGGTCTGCCTGTGACACTTCTCTCTGGATTCTTTTCTTCATCATTTATCCCCTCTACAGTCTTTAAATCCATCTCATGGTAGCATAAAGGAAAGAAAAGAAGAGCAAAACAGCTTACTCCTTGGCTCCCCATATCCCCCTAGGTCCAAAGCATGCCCTTGTCTATTTGAACTTTAGTTCATTAGGGGTAGGGTAAAATGAGGACCCAAAAGAAATTATACAGTGAGATAGAGAAATAGATGATGATAAATATAGAATAGATATATAGATAAAAAACAGATCAGACAGAGTATGCATATCTATCTATGTAGGATATGTGTGAAACTGAACTCGAGCATCATATGATCCGGTCTTATACCTTTAATCTGCTATCAGCTTCACATTTGGTCAATTTTCATCTTATTCACTATTAAATGCCCAATCCTAAGGACAGTATGGGTACATAGCAGATACTGAAATATTTACTAAATGAGTGCTTGAATGGATGTTCCTGCCAAAAAAACTAGCTGCTCTGGTTGAATCACAAGGGAGAAGTAGGAGGGGCTGGTTTGTAGGGAAGGATTCAAGGCAGAAACAGAAAGTGGAGAAAAAAAAGTATTTGCTGAGGACAGGAGAAGCAATGTTGTGGCCAGCAAGCCAACTGTAACTTGCGTAAATTGTTAATGTGGGGATCTGGGGCAAAAAGGTTTTAGTATTACTGTATAACTTTGGATGATTTAAAAATTCAGGCACTTGAGAATAAGCTTTCATGCTCATCAAAGACAGAAACATTATGTAACACAAATGGTGCTTTAAAATCTCTGTTAAGTTCCTTATCTTTTTCCGCATGTGCTCTCATTGCTACCCGGCCAGCTTGCGATATGGTATTTGACACAAATGGGGACAATGTCGAGGAGCAGCCCTGGCACCACGGAGGAAAGCTGCTCCCCTCTGAAGAGCACGGGTCCAGGCTTCCACACTGGAGATGAGCGCTGGTAACCGCTGAGTGCCCGTGACACCCTTAACCGTGACGACACAGAGCCATGGCGACCACCAGCCTCTTAGCTGACGAAAGAGTCCTGACCTTTTTCAAACATTCAAATGACTCTCTCATTCTCATCAGCGATAGAATGCTTCTGTGCTTCTCATTCGGAGTGGAATTGTAAAGGGATGTGCTTGGGTGATCTTTTTTTTTAGAGCCCACCAAAAAAAATATTTTTCAGAAAGGTCGAAAAGGCTTCAGACAGGAATATTAATGCAAAACAAAGGCTTGTACTTGAAAAACAAAACTTGGGAGGATGTTGATTTTGCACCCAATCACACAGTGCATTATGGAACATGCACAGTTACCAGCAAATGGAACCAGCCGGGCCCCAATTATACTTATAAAAAGGAAACATGGGCTGCTTATAAAGCCCATCAAGCTTGTAGGGAAGAATGCGTGCACATACCATATGGTATGAGAGTCTTTTAATGATGAAAGAAACTTCATTTACTCAGTCCGATTGCATGCTAATGGCCAAGGAAAGGGTCTTCCATTTAAGTGCACTGTGGCCCTGTACAGCTGCGTTTCTCAAACTGCAGTCCTCAGTCACACTCCTGGGGAGGTGTGGTGGTGCATGGGGTAAGAGGATATCGCAGGTGAAATAGGCTGTAACTTCCTGGCATTTCAGACTCAGAAAACAAAATGAAATAATTTGACTGTAAGGCAAACATTTTACTTTAGAATAAATACTGCTATACTGTGGAACAGAATGCAAAATTCACAGGCATTGTACCATAAATCCTAAAACTTCACAAGCATTTCCCTTTCTGAGACTTCAGGTGAGCAAACTGTCCGAGACTGTCTCTCTGCCTACCCAAACTTGCAGGCCAGCTACAGTTCTCTAGGAACTCCCAGTTCACCCAGCCCTTTTTTCTCTGCCGGTTTTCCACCTGTCCAAAAAGTACTTTCTTGCTCTACTGTTTCATGTTTCAGTTGGATCTTCCAAACTATTTAAAAGCTCATTTTAAGAACAGGGCTGTGGTCTTTACATCTCTTTGACAATGATCTGTTATTGATTACATGAACTGTTAGCAGTAGTTTTAATAAGACTACGACTATCGCTACTCCAAATGAAATAGTACGAAATTAATAGGATAATTCTGAAAGAATTGTGATATGAATATTGCACTTAACCATTCGTCCTAGGACCTAAATACTTTAAAATACTAGTTTCTTCCATGTTACTTCTTTTGTAACACTTGAAATTCTTAAATTGCATGTGGATTAACTGTGAAGTTTATCCCTACTTCATGGAAGGCGTTAATAGAATTGTCATGAAGAAGAATGGGTAACACTTGGGTACTACCGGCTTAGTTTGAGGCTCAGTCACAACAGCTGCTTATGTGTTCTGTTGCTCTCTAGGCACACCTATTCTGTCTGTTCTACTACTGCATGCTAGTGTAAACAAGGCGGCCCAGGAAGAGGTTCTTCTCATTTAGTTCCATAAATCACTCCTACCACCCTGTCTCCGTGTTTGATTGTTTGGTCCAAACACACTTACACTTCATCAACGTGTCATCCCATTATAAATATATTTCTGCTTTTCTTCAAAGTCAAACTTCCAATCTTGCAGATTCAGCTCCCTTCACTGAAGTGTGGGAGAATGAACATCACTGATGGATTTAGAGATATTTTCCTAGAACCCTTCCATAGTACTGATAATCTGAGATACATGTCAGGCTTCTCATCTAAAAGTCAGATGAGAAGTCTTTTAGAACCACTACTCCATGCTGAACCTGGAATAGCAGGGAACAATATGCTAACGTAGAATAAAATTTCCAGACTTATGTGAAATAGGAAAAAAATATGATGCAGAATATAGCATAAATGCACTCATTCTATTAAAATGGATATGCCTTTTTCAGAGTTATGAATACTTTATTTCTGGAGTGCTTTTTTCTTTTTCTGATGAACAAAAATTTTTAAAATGTATGGTATACAACATGATGTTTTGGTATATACAGTCGGTCCCCCATATCCATGGATTTAAGCAACCTCGGATTGAAAATATTTGGGGAAAAAAAATTCCACACAGTTCCAAAAAGCAAAACTTGAATTTGCTGCACACGGAGTACTACACTGAATCCATGCAAATGAAGTGATATATAGGCATTGTATTAGCTATTATAAGTAATCTAGATATGATTTAAAGTACACAGAAGCATGTGCATAGCTTATATACAAATATTACACCATTTCATATCAGGGACTTGAATACCTGAAAATTTTGTTGTCCACGTGGGGTCCTGCAACCAATCCTCCAAGGATACCCAGGGACAAGAGTATATAAATTGTGGATGGCTTCCAAAGCCAATTAATATATGCATTACTTCACATAATTCTCATTTCCTTATGGTGAGAACACATAAAATCTACTCCCGTAGCAATTTTCAAGTCTTCGATATATTGTTATTAACTATAGTCACCATGATCTACAATAGATCTCTTGAATTTAGGGTTATTAATACTTTAAATAATAGCTTTTTCATCAAAGAAAATCAAAGTGTAAGGGAGATTTAACAATAAAATCCATGTTTGAATTTTAGCAACTTTTGCTTTTTGGAACATACATAAGAAAATGTATTTAAATGATGACAGCTGCCACTTTGATAAACTTTTAAATTCTGTACGTTAACAACGCTAGGATGTGACTACAGTATTAAAATATCTGTCATGAATTGACACTGCTAAGTGCCACGCTGGACAGTTTTCAGCAAAGTTAGCAATACTAACTGCTTAAACCAAGGCCGCCAGAGTCTCTGAAATCATTGTGGTATGGATTGATGAACTGACCTGGCCCCGGAAAACTTTCAGAGATGCTTTGAAGTACTTTCAAGTACAAAATGAATGCACTGTTTTAAGCAGTGATTCACTGCTATTTCACCAAGGCAGACGGATATAAAGGAAAATTTTTTCAGGTTGCAATTGCTCCAGAGATCAGATAATTAATAATAACAATAATAATAATAAAGAGAACTCACCAAGTTAACATATCACTTCTGAATATATTTTAATTGAATCTGTGTAATAAGAGATATTTGAACCATGACATTAAGAAGTGTGTCAATTACTAGTTATGAAACGAAATGAATACTTGAAAGTTTGTGATCTCCTAAGACACAAAGAGCCTTTGGCAATAAAACCAAAATGTAATAATAATGATAATATGGTCCTTTCCACGTCTACTGGTCTTTCTATGATCAGCCCCTTCTACCCTGCTCCAAGCTCATCATGTGTCACTCTCTTGCTGCTCCACTGACTTTTCATTTAAAACCACAGACAGAGGGATTTATATTTGTGGATCCCTCTGCCTGGAGAGATCTCTCTCCTTAGCCTTTGGCAGAGCTGGCTCCATGGTGCCATTCACATCTCAGAGAAGTTTTTACTGAACAACTTACCTAATGAGGTTCTCCCCTCTCCCCAGTTCTTCTCTGTCATGTAATCTGTCATACTTCCTTGAAAACATTTTTAATGCGGTAAAATATGCATTAACATGAAATTTACCACTTTAACCATTTAAAAACGTAGAGTTCAGTTATGTTAGGTACATTCATGTTGTGCAACCAATCTCCAGAACTTTTTCATCTCGTGAAACTAAAACTATACCCATTAAACAATAAGTGCCCTTTCTCCACTATGCTCAGATCATGGAAACCACCATTCTACTTTCTGTCTCTATTATTTTGACTATTTCGGTACCTCCCATAAGCGGGATACTCACAAAGTTTAGTATTTGTCTTTTTGTGACTGGCTTATTTTCCTGAGCATAATGTTCTCAAGGTTTATTCATGGTATAGCATGTATCAGAATTTCCTTCTTTTGAAGGCAAAATAATACTCAGTTGTATGTATATATAGCATTTTGTCTGTCCATTTATCCATCATTAGACACCTGGGTTATGTCTATTGTTTGGCTATTACAAATAACACTGTTAAACTTGAGCATACAAATATCTCTTTGAAACCATGCTTTCCATTCTTTTGGATATATAAAGAGAAGAGAAATTGCTGGGTCATACGGTAAACCACATGTTTAACTTTTTGTCAAACTGCCATACTGTTTTCCACAGCGACGGGACCATTTTACAATCCCCACCCATAGCACACAAGAGTTCCAAATTCTCTATATCCTTGCGGACACTCATTATTTTTTGGTTTTTTGATAATAGCCATCTTGATGGGTGTAAGGTGGTTCTATCTTTCCTTTTTAGCTTGTGTCTACCTTTGTTCATTTATTCAGCTGCTTATTTCTTACTGAGGCAGTTTTTGAAAAAAACTTGCTAAAGGAGATTGAGAAACATCTAGAAGATGTGATAGATTCTTTCTGAACTGGTTTTGGTCTAGTATGTAAATTAAAATGGGGAAAAAATAATTAAAATTTAATATTCCATTCACTGAGCGCTGGCTACTGAAAGTGCCAGAGCTGAAAAGCCTCTTGTTTATTCCTTCTATACAACCCTTACAACTTAGTAGGGACCAGCCTAGACTGAGACCTGCTCCCTCTTACTTACTGCCTTAGATGACTCTGGTCAGCTATGAAAGGTTAGCTTCCTTATGTGAAAGACAGAGATAAAAGAATCGACTTATGGGGGGAGGTATGTGTATGTGCATGAGCATTAAATGACTATATCTGGGACACAGATAGCATTCAATAAATGATAAATATTATTTTTAAATATATATGACTGATTATCCCATACTTTATTATACAAGATTCTTCCACGCAGTCTAGAAATGTAAATACTATCTATCTACTGTCTTGTAAAGTGTCTGAACTGACTTAAAAATAAAAAACTAAAAAACTAACTAAATGTGCTCATTACTCATGATTCCCTGCTTTCTCATCTATTTCTCTCTCCCTGTCTTACTGACCATTATATTCCCAGCCTAGCAAAAGATTTGACCCACAACAGGCGCATGACAAAATGTATATGTAATATCCCTGACAGTGATTCTCAACAAGTCCCTACTTAGGATGCTATAACTTGCTCCTCACTTCCGAGCAACATGAGAATATTCCAGTAACTCCTAGAAAACAAGTTAAGAAACTAAGTGGAATTTTGAAGTCTTTCTAAGAAACAGTACCAGTTCCTTAGCAGTTTGTAGAGAGGTAGTGAATCTGAGTGGCCTTTAGGCACCTAGGTTGAAAGAATGGCTTAATTCCTTTCCTTTATACTTAACTTATCACGTTTATTGTTATTAAAAATTGCTAATGTCAACTGAATGAACATGTTACCCAGTATAGGGCAGCCTAAACTGCTGAGGTAAGAAATTATAATGATTAGTTATGAGAGTGAAAACCATTACACGAATACGACAGAGAGTTACAGAGCAACAACTAGATAATTTCTGTCTAACTATTGGGTAATTAATGCAGCAAGAAAATAACATGTACATATTGGAAATGAAGAATTATGCATTATTTGCACTTATTTTCTTTCTGTGGCAATTAAATTAACTATCTTTGATTTCTCACCTGTTACCATGGTTATTTTCAGTGATCCAGGTCATTAATGTCTTGAATATAATAGTTACATTAAAATTACAGCTCTTGCAAATTTGCAAAAGATTCTGAAGACACCGTGAAAGAGAAAGCTGTTGGCTTAAGGGAAGAGAGCTGCCTGTTGAAGGAAATTGTTTAAGCATCTTGAAAGCAAAGAAGTCTCACACTTCGTCCCTTCCTGGCTTCTCTCTAGTAGTATCAGATTTGGTCATTTTGCCTGTCATGAGATTTTATTAGCTTAGGAGAGCAGCAAATGGGCAGGTGTTTTCACAATAGTAAATGCTAACTATGCTACTGACTTGCTACTTAGGTTATCAGTTTTTCTTCTCAGAAATGGAAAGAACAAGTTCTCTCTACTTCACTGTTGAAAGTTCTGAAACAATATTATATATTGATTATATGATGGGAAACAAATACAAAATCCTCAATTCTCTCTCTCAAAAAAAAAAAAAACTTGAATAAGATACTGGGCTCCAGTGGGGTCTTAACAAGTGGGTCCTGTTAACAGGTTCATGCCACAGATCATCACCATGAGGTCTCTCTAGAACAAATGTCCCAACATGCATGGCTGGTGCTGGCTACATGTGAGTCCTGTTGTAAAAATCAAGGCTCTACTTTGCTAATTCTGGTTTTTCTTGTTGACTTCTCTTTCAAAAGATATTTTACTCAGATACTTATTGGTTTATTTATTCATCTAGTGAAGTATTACCTTGTCTTGTCCCTGATGTAATGTTCCTCAAATCTTCACCTTCTGTTCTGTTTTTATTGTATACCTTCTCCTTATTGCTCTCATCTGCTCTCCAGTATCTCCTTAACATTTGGGGACCCATGACAGGAGAACAAATGGAAAAACACCCTCTCTGTGGCCAGCCATGTCAAACAGCTGGCCCTTGGCCACCCTTGGGCCTAGGAGGACACCCCAGTTTTTCAGTCTGAAAAACTGAAAAAGGGCCCAGAGTGCAGAAAGTGAGAGGGGGAAGGATAGCAGAGATCACACAGCGCCTTGCAGATCCTGTGACAGATTTGGGCCTGTATCTTCAGCACAATGAAAAGCACAGTGAAAAGATAGTCTTGCATCTGATCTATGATCAGATTTGTGTATTTAAAATCTCTGTGGAGTACTGAGCATCTACTGGAGCAGAGAGTGGCTCTCGAGTGAGAGGTTGTTGCAAAATCCAGGAAAGACGGCACCTTTGCCCAGGATGCATGGTGATAGAAATAAAAGGAAGCTGACAAATGAAAAGTATTTTAGGAGGCAAAATCAACCTAGGATAGCAAAGATAAATGAGAGAGAAGGTGACTGTTGGTCTCTGGCTAACCCAACCAGATGCAGAGTAGTGTCATTTGTTAGGATAGGAGCACTGATGAAGAATCACGTTTGGGTGGGTGAGTGGAGAAGAGTTCAGTTTTGCAGCTTGAAGGTCTGAAGAGCAGAGCAGTACATTTTTAATGATTAAATTTGTATGACTGGTATCATGAAATGAGAGGTCCAATCAAGAATGCTTAAATCAAACTGGGCACGAGAAGGGAGATTCTTTGACTTTTTGTTGTTGTCTTTTTAGTTCTATTAATCTACATTAAGAATCAAAACCAATAAGAAACAATGTGTGTGTGCACGTACTTTAACTCAGTTTTAAGTTTACAACTTTTTAAAACCTCATTAATATAATGAAGTCGGAAGATCTTAGGGGGTAGAAAAGGTCATACAAATTGTATAGAGTTGAACAAATTTGCTCCCCAAAAGTTTGTGAAAGGCCCCTAGGTCACTCAGTGAGTAAACGATAATGTTAGGAATCAGCCAGTGCTGTACTGATAACTGGAAAGGTGCTAGTTCCAAGGCTTGGTTCTTAGCCTGGCTAATCACCCTATCACCTGGGGGCTAAGGGGTGGGGGAGGGGGGCTACTATACACGCACATGCTGGGTCCCCGTCCCTGGAGATAGATAGTCACCCAGAAAATCTGGGGTGGGGCTCAGGGGCATTTTAAATGCCTTCCAGGTGATCTGATGACTGGCCAGATTCAGGACTCACTATATTTACTACCCTGTGATACCAATTCCTTAGATCATTTTATAAGATTTTAAAATTGACATGTAAAAACAAATTGCTTTTATTTCCTCCTAATTAAATGCTTTCAACTTATAAGGCAACCAGAAGTGTTCATTATGAAAAGTATTCATCACTGGATTCAAATATTTTAAATTCACAGTTTGACACAGAGGTGAATGCTAAAAGGCTCTTCTATTTCTGTGGAAAAATAACGTATGGCCATATAAACACTTCCCTTGTATAAAACAGAAATCCTTGGCTGTGCTAAGATTTTTCTACACATTTTAAATAGTTCACTGCTCCTAAGAGTAAAATGTCTGAACGAGGCATTTCACTCTCAGCGTCTTTTTGGAAAAAAGTAAGATGCGATTGGTCAAAATCAGGCCCAGTTTATTCTTTGTCGACTTTAAAACACTCAAAAGGATAAAAAAAAA